>BLKR01015735.1:0-53635 GCA_011170035.1 Teleogryllus occipitalis | reverse complement strand
AATTTCCGGTGCCGATGTATCCGCTTCCTGTAACCACGTCAATAAATCGTTTATAAACAAGATAAACAATAGCGGTGAGAGAGGACAGCCCTGTCTTACTCCTACTGTCGATTTTATTTTTCGCGTTGTACTTCCATCACCGCACCTGACACAGAAATTTACGTCTTCGTACATGCTCTGCAACACTTTTAAAACTTTACGTGAGACGCCTAGCTCATTAAGTTTTTGCCATAAAGCTTTCCTATTGATAGAGTCAAACGCCTTTTCGAAATCTACAAAACTGCAATATAAGTGGCCCCGTTTGCGCGCAAGCGCCTGTTTTACTAGGGTATCTAACACAAAGATATTGTCGGTAGTCGCGAAGCCTCTCCTAAAGCCTGCTTGCAATTCTGATATTTTACCGTGCTTTTCCGCCCATTCACTCAGTCGCCCGTTGAGTAGTTTACAAAATAGTTTGCTCAGCGCTGGTAAAAGACTAATTCCGCGATAATTATGTGGGCAATTTGTATCGCCTTTATTCTTAAAGACCGGTTGGAGGATCGCTGTACTCCACGTTTCTGGATACGATCCGGAATCAATTATTGCATTAAATAAATCCAGAATACTCTCTGGGTCTATGTGCCACAATTCCGAAATAAATTTTGTCGGAATGCCGTCCGCGCCGCCTGCCTTTTTATTATTCATGGCTAGCATAGCCCTGTTTACTTCATTCCAGGTTATAGGTTCGTCTAATTCAGGGACACCCCGGTCCGTGATAATATCTATCCCTGTTTCAATATTCGCTATTGTGAGCGCCCGTGAAAAGTACTGCTCCCACGCGTCTGATGAGATTGTATTACTTACATTTATTTTATTACGCAGAGATCTTATAACGTCCCAAATTGATTTATTATGATCGTTTCTTAAAATTGCCTCTATTCTTGCTGTCTCCCTCTCCTGCCAAGATTTCTTCGATTTCTTAATTGTGGCCTCGTATTGCCTACGTAGTAACAAGTAACTATTTCTCGCTTCCGCAGTTCCACTGTTTCTGAACATCCTTAAGGCTACTATTGCTTTACGCCTGCTCTCCCGACTCTCCTCGCTAAACCACCCTTGGGTCAGTACCCTTCCTCCTCTCCCCCACATTCGCATGCCCTTCCCTGCGCGGTAGAGCCGCCTTTCTAAATTCTTTGTTTGCCTCTCCGGTGACCGCTCCTCACGTGACCACCCTGCAGAGTTAAGAATAGTCTCTGCAAATTCCTGTCGCTTTTCCTCTTTCCATACAAACCGTCGTCTGGCTATTGTGACGTTCGTTGCTCCCGCCCGCACCACTGCCGGTGGCCGTTCAGTAGCATTTACTGCTAAATGAACACACACCGGCAAATGGTCGGATTCTGCCCGTAGTTCGATTCCCTGCTCTTTATTGCCGAACCGCGAGAAATCCTTCTTATATCCGCTAGCCCAGTTGTTTTCGTAGGTGTCCAGCCTTCGTGCCAAATTTTGGGACGCAGAAACCTCACCCCACACATCAATGAAATGGTCACGCATAACCGCCGGCACCTTTCGCTTCATCTGGTCCGTTACAACGAGATCTAGCAATTGCTCAAATGTTTCTATCTTTAAACCTGAGACCCATTTTTTACAATAACTAGCTAATTCACGTGCATAGACGTTCCAAGTGGTCTTTGCACCTTTTACGTGACTACAAAACATCTGCCGGCACTTTTCTGCCGTGAACTTGTACATATCTAATAATTGTTCTTTAATTAGGTCATAATCTTGATCCGGTGAATCGGATCCTACTACAAGCCAGTTGTTCACTTCATTAGGAAGTAAACCCATTAAATGGCTTACCCATTCGACCGGCGCAATACCAAGCTGGCGAGCATGCGCCTCGAAAACACTTAAAAACAACGTAATATCGTCGCCTTCGCCTTTGAATTTGTCCATGACTTGGCTGATACGAATATTAGTTCGATTTCCCGTGTCGCTACTACCTATGGAAACACGCGTGGGAGCCTGATTCGTTAGTTTTAACTTTTCAAGTTCAAATTGCCGTTCTTCGCGTATTCTTTCCTGCTTTCTCTCTTCGCGTATTCTTTCCTGCTCTAACACTCTCTCTTCGCGTAATCTTTCCTGCTCTAACACTCTCTCTTCGCGTAATCTTTCCTGCTCTCGTATTTCTGCAACCTGTTCTTTTTCTTGGTCAGCGAGTTGTTTCACGAATGATTCCTCGTACTGCTCGCTTTCCGTAATGATTGATTTACGTTTAACAACGGTTTCGTTCCCTTCTAATGTTTCCCCCATCTCCATCGCGACCCTAACAAGCACCTCTTTCCTATAACCCGCTAAGAAAGCCATATTGCCTGAATTGATCCCCGGCCAGAACAAAAAACACACTTACGTTCAGTTGACCTCGGTGTCGCGTGAGCGCCTTCTGGATCCGGTTTGTGGCCTCCTTCCGTCCTCTCGTTCAGGTCGGTCCGTGATGTGTTCTTCCGGTGATGCAAATATTAGCAGATCAAGTTCCAGTGCCAATATCAGCTCGTTCCAGTACCAGTACCAAGTTTTAGAAAAGAAAGGTTCCGAGTCGGATTGTACCGCCCCGAAACTACCGTACCGAAACACCGCACTTTTCGGTTTCTCGTGGCGTGCGCGACACTGCCGGCGCCACGTATTTACGACGCGTATTCACGTTTAACTGCGTACACTGTCTTTACGCGTGCTGTTCTGATAAATCAGCGCGCACCGATGGCTCTGATGCCGCACTGATGTCCCCGCGGATGCTGCTGCAGACTTCCGCGTTCCCCGTTCGTTGCGAACGTAGTGACTGCTTCCACAAAGCTGAATGATAGACGTGAGTCTTTAATCTGTTGTAACCAATTATTAACTGCAATTGGCACAACCACCCGGTGTGAGTTCTAAGCACCACTGCAACCAATTTTGAACTACAATTGCAACAATTGGCGCAGGCACTCCGGCGTGAATTTACAATAACCGCTGCTACCAATTTTAGACAAGAAAAATGGCAGAATTGGTGCGGGCACACCGACGTGAGTTTACTGTAACCGCTGCCACCAGTTTTAGAAAAGAAAAGTGGCAGAATTGGTGCGGGCACCCCGACGTGAGTTAACAGTAACCGCTGCCACCAGTTTTAGAAAAGAAAAGTGGCAGAATTTGCTGCGAGCGCCCCGACGTGAGTTTTCGATAACCGCTGCCACCAGTTTTAGAAAAGAAAGGTTCCGAGTCTGTGACGTACTAGAGTGAAAAACACAGACGACTGTTCTGATTGAATAAATACAATATATTTACAGATTTTTACAATTAATGTACAATGATATGATACAAAAATCTAGCCCCTTGGCAACCTTTCAATTCTCTTAGCCGCGAAACCCCGCGACCGTCCCCTAGGCCTCGCCCAGAACCACTGCTTCGGAAGCAGCAAAAAGCAACGCGAAGTGCGAAGCTGTCGGACATAGAGTCCCGTAACTACACCAGTTACATGGCTTGTTGCCAAACCGATCTTCGACCCGAAGATCACGTGCAAGGATTGCACTGGAGATACCTCTCGTCTTTCGACACCCAGCGTATCCCGCGAGGCGCCTGTCGGCGCGGCCTTAAATATCCGCCGGCTCGCCCCACCCTACAAGCAGCGGGCGACACACGGCTCGCTGGCCAGCCTTTCCAGAGCTACAACCGACACCTCTTAGACTCGCATCCGCGCGCGTCCCTTTGAAGGAAATTCCCGCCGGGATTCCTGAGGGCTTTTCACCCGGCGCGGCGTGGCGCCGCCACCCTCCACCCACATCCGGCTTTATGCGGGTTTCCCCGAAGCGGCCCGACGCACCGGCGCCGGACCAGGCGACGCTTACAAAACACACTCGTCCCTCACTTCATCCTAGAGCAGAAGATCTCCCACTTCTCAAGCAAGATTTCATTCAGTCATTCATTTCATTCGATGTTCTGGCGGGTCCGCGTCTGCGCTTGCGCAACGCGCTCATTCCTCACTTCAACCTAGAGCAGAAGATCTCGCTTCTCCAACAAGCTTTCATTCTATCAGTCATTCTCACGGGTCCCCGTCTGCGCATGCGCAAGTTTAAAACACACTCATTCCTCACTTCATCAGAGAACAAGATCTCGCTTCTGCAACAAGCTTTCATTCTATCAGTCATTCTGGCGGGTCCGCGTCTGCGCATGCGCAAGGTCGAAACACACTCATTCCTCACTTCATACTAGAGCAGAAAATCTCACTTCTGCAACAAGCTTTCATTCTATCAGTTATTCTGGCGGATCCGCGTCTGCGCATGTGCACGGTTAGAAGCAAAACACCGTCGTTTCTTTTCATCCTAGAGCAGTAGCACTGATTTGTTTGCTATTTACCAATCATTTTATCAGCCCTTCCGGCGAGTCCGTGTCTTCACACTCGCATGGTCAGAGGCAAACACTCTTATTCCATTCCATCTCGATGCCTTGTTTTCTAGGCCGCAAGCTCTCTACTTGATCTGCTAACCACCATTCATTCCATCAGCCCGTCCGGCGGGTCCACGTCTGTGCATGCGCACGACCAGAGGCAAACGCCTTCAACCCATTTCATTCCAGGGCAGAACCGATCACTTCTCTAACATTGATTCTATCAGTCTCTTCAGCGGAACCACGTCTGCGCACGCACACGGTCAGGACACTCATTCTCATCAGATTTCGTATTGATGGGTTGTATCCCAGGGCAGGAGCTTTAACTTGTCTGCTATCATTCATTACACGTATCAGTCCCCCGGTGGGTCCATGTCTGCGCATGCGCACGGTCATTGATTTCTTCTCAATGCGCCATATCGTTTTTAATGATAAACATCGAATGACTGTTTCCAATAACTGCATACTAGCTACAAAATTCTATTAAATTAAACCACTCTGGAACGCTAAAATCACGAACCAATGTGCAACAAGGGGATCGAATTGCACGTCACGAATTTGAAAGGGGTAAGGGTTGTTGCTTGTTTTTACTTTTTCGCACTTGGTAAGAGCGAAAGTTATGTAATCATTTACCGGAAAGCAGTGAATTTGTGGCCGAAAACTCTTATTGCCGAGCCGTGGCAACAAAAAACCTCTTGGATGTGGATAAAACCTCTTGATGTATGTAATAAATTGCTTCTTCTAACCCGAGGTGTAGCTAGAACTTATGTTTTGAGGGTTCTTAATAGCGAAAAATCGATTGACGGCAAAACCTGTATTGCGTGCGTGCGTGCGTGTGTGCGTGCGACCGTCCGTCAACACTAGATCCTAATGCTTCATCCGATTTTCTCCAAAATTGATATTCCCCGATCGATCTGATCGAACTCGAGGATTTGAGAGTTTCAAATGGACATTTTGTTTTTTGAGGGTTCTTTACATGAAGCCGCAAGAACATTTTCAAAGTTTTCTCAAAAATGGCACCAGATTTTTGAATTAAACTTTGTTCTCGGATAGCGTAAGCGACGCTTAATGGGGTAGATTTCTGCAAAAACTGCTTCATTTTCTCTTCAATTTTTGTTTTCCTTTACAGAAGAAGTGACACTTAAAACAATGGTGCGGTCTCGCTTTGGTTGAACTCTCTGAATTTCCGTAAATTGCAAATTTAGAAATAGTGAGAGAAAGTATAAGTATGCTTATATAGCCCCACCAGTATATGTTCGTGTCGTAGCGGAGAATTTCGAGTTCTGCTGAACACAGATCCGATGAACTCCTAAATGTGTTAGTCTGGTGGGTAGTTTAAGGTTGTACCGATTCTGAGATCACTTACATCTCAAGGGGTGCGCAACATGCACTTGTAATGATCGACGACTGAACAATACAATACTTAACAACTTTACATTAATAATATAATAATATATTAATAATATAATAATATTTTAATAATATAATAATATTTTAATAATAATTATTATAATATAAATACACAGTATATTTCTTCTTCATAAGTCAAACAGCTTTTACTGGCGTTTGAAGATAAATAAATAAGTTAATAAATACAATGCAGGTCGGAGAGCAACTGGCTTCGACTAAAAAAACAAAAATAGAATTTGCAATTAAACCTCTTAAAAGCATTTAGTAGAAGAACCGAAAGAAAACCTCCAAAAACGAGATGGAAAATAAATTGCAAGCGCAGAGAAAATCTCACCGAGGCAGGTGAAGGGTGCCATCTCCGTGGTGGCGAAGACGATCTCGCGTCCGTGGAGATCAGGCCAGCGGCGCCACGCCTCTTGCACCGCCGCCGGCTCCGCCACCTCCCGCTCCCACTGCCTCTCGGCGCCGCCCCGCGCCGTCGCCGCTGCCGCCGCCGCCGCCGTCCCCGCCACCCACGTCGTCGCCGCCGCCCATAGCCGCACGCCCTCCCTGCCGGCGCGCCGCGCACACGGGCCAATCGTGCGTCACTTAACGTGCGTCACTTGAAGCCGTCGAGCTTGAACGTCACTGTGACGACGTCACTGTGGCGACGTCACTGTGGCGAGGTCACTGTGGCGACGTCACTGCGGCGACGTCACTGCAGCGACGTCACCGCAGCGACGTCACTGTAGCGACGTCACTGTAGCGACATATAAGCTCCCGATTGGATGAAACCGTCAACAGCTGATATCTGCCAGAGGAACGGTGAGAAAAATCTCACTATAATAGCGCTTTTTCTACTCCCATTGAATTATCCACTCATTTGATGTCTGCAACCGGTTGCATAATGATCCTCATTACGAAACAGATTTCATTATAATACAGGTTCTTGACCAATCACAGAGAAGCTTACAAACTAAGTATTGACACTTAATTGACCATTGAGAATCGTTCTAGAAAATGTTTCGTTCGATTTAGTACATTAAAATTGCATTTGATATTATATTATACTTGTCAGTTTTAATTTATTTTATTAGTAGTATTTTTTTCGTGTAATATTATTTAAAATAAATATCGTAATTTTACTTTGATCCTATTTGTCTAGCACAGTACTCCCTCGCCGGCGGTGTGGTGACCACAACCACCTGCAGCAGTATGCGAGGGTAGCTGTCCGCTAGGTGGCCTTGACTGAATCTGCAAGTCAACTGCCACAAACGATTCAATGTAAAAGTTTAACTTATAAAAGTCGTAGAAAAAGTACCGTGTGAAGTTTACGATACGAGCTCGGTACGAGCAAATATGCACATTGACTCCGGTACAGTGCACTACTCACATGCGCCGGGACAAGTACCTTCTCTTTGCCCAGAATACGCGGGCCACAGCCACGGCAAAACCAAATGCCCAACTGGAGTCCCAGGGGGTTCAGGTTCCCCAACCCGTCTCCTCACTGCCTCCCCCTCAAGGCTATTGACGTGAGTCAGGCGGAGCCTGGGCAACCCCGACAGGGAGGCTCGTGTTCCCTGTCTGGAATTGTATATGTAGGTTTGGAATACTCCGCCCTGAGGCGCAGAGGATGCTGCCTAACGCATTGCACGCCCAATCTCGCCTAAGAGCCAACAGGAAGCCGCCTACTCACTGAGGACTGTCCTCAGATTGTCGACGTGAGTTCCGCCGTGAAGCTCAGGGTCCGGATCGTCGCATGTATTCCCCCCCCCCCAAACCACGACTACTTACGCAATCGTGTGTGACGTCGTCGTGATACGAGTGAAACAGACACTGAGTTTCTATGCAGAGATTTATTTAATGTACTATACAAGATTTACACTCCTATAGAAACCACCGCTGTACTCCATAGCATTGCAAAGCCCTGAGGCAAGCCGCCCCAGCCTGACACAGAGTACACCAGCGTGCTAAATCTCAGCGCCGCCCCTGGCCCCTCGTCTCATGGGGAAAAGCCACACCTCGCAAGCTTTGCTTGCGATAACCCCCTCACGGATGACAAGTGCCTCCGCACCGAAATTCGTCTGAAATTCGAATGTCCCCGGTAGCTTCCTACACCAGCGTCTCTCGGGAGGAATTACGTGACAGACCCACGCTGAAGACCCACGGACCGCGTAATCTCGTTACCGAGTTTTAGGGCCGTTTGCAAAATGGAGCCCGCCGCTAACTGCATGCCGAGGCTGACCTCACACATCATCCCCCTCTGAGCTAGCTGACACCCGCGTTGCAAGAACACGCCTCCCATGGCCCATACCCTCCCAAGAGGTGACGGTGGTTTGGTTGCCGCCAGCTTGGCGCCTGCGGACCAACCCCTCGCCATCGCTGGCCACACGCCTTGTGCGGTCTGACAGATCCAAATGCTATGGTGTCACACGTGGTTCCCCCATGCGAGGCCATGTAGCTGGTCTCGAAAATTCTAATCCTAGGCCCTCCCGGTCAGAGGCAGTGTAGTGACATCAACTGATGCCCTGAGGTGCCTCAAGGTCCGGGTCATCGCTTGCATTCCCCCCTCCCCAGAAACCACGACTACCTACGCAATCGTGTGTGACGTCGTCGTGATGCGAGTGAAACAGACACTGAGTTTCTATTTAGAGATTTATTTAATTTACTATACAAGATTTACACTCCTATGGAAACCACCGCTGTACTCCATAGCTCCGCCGGTCCACGTACCTTGTAACTCTGAGCAGCGCCACCCTCCTCGGCAGCAGCGGTGGCGGAGGCGGGGGTGCGGTCGCCGAGTCCAGCTCCCCCTGGAGCTCCACCAGCACCAGCGGGGCGTCTTCCTCCGGGTGCAGCGGGGGCGGGGAGGCGCGGGTCGCCGCCACCACCACCAGCGGACCGGGGCACGAGGCCAGCGCCGTCGCGTCCAGCATCACCGCCAGGCAGCGCTCGGGCGCCAGCGTCGCAGGGCACGAGCGGTGCAGGTGGCTCAGGAGCTCATGGGCCGCGTCGCTGCCGTCCGCTGATACCCGCGCGCACGTGTCTGGGACGGCGAGCGCCAACACTGCCTGCGACGCCGCTGCCGTCGTGGATCGCTCCTTTAGCTGTTCTAGGGGCGGCAACCCGCGTTGCGCGCTGATTGCAACCGAAAGGAGAAGCAACAGTTGGGAGAAATGCCGCAGCATGTCAAATATTGCACGATTTCGATGTGCGGTTTCTTTCTGTATGACGACGACCTACGTTACCGTTTACTACCTGTGTTACTTACCCTACGTTAGTTACTACGATGAGTGATTTCGTATTGTACGGCGCTTCCGTTTACTAATTCTGCAGTAGGTGTCCTAGCAATTCTGTTTCATTACTATTTTTGTCCCTTCGTCTTGCTTACAAACGTGAGAATTATTACATTCAAGAATATTCATAATACAATTTCTCTGCAATGTGTTCATCAATACCCGAATTTCCAACAAAGGCAAAAAATGTTAAATTACAGTCAGATTTGTAATTAGCATATATTCCCTAAATTATGACGATACTGTCACTCACTGATCAACACATTTAGCAAGACAATTACCAGATCGAAGAAAAATAAATTTTTCATTTCATCAATAAAGCAGAGAAGATCCTGAAGCACAGTGTTTTTCTTATGAATTCCTATTTGAAAGTGTAGACACTAAAACCTGTCCCAAATAACCATTGTAAACCAATTGTTTCATAGATGAATATTAGTTCCATTTCAGTAGTTTTAATCACACCTTGAATATTGATATAAAGTATGCTCTGATATAGAGTTTTTGAAATGAACGTATACCGTTAACGGCATTGAAATGTATGTTGCAACTGATTTAATATATACAAGTTGTAATATTGTCTAAAAGAGTACTACAATATTAACAAATGAGTAGCTTCTGTGCGTACGAATACTCGATTGCGCTCTTGCTTCTAAGACCCCCTTTTTTCAAATCGCTCTTAATCTTGCCACTCATTTAAAGTTCATAAAGATTTTCATAAATATCATGCAATTCTTCCTCTCAAATGTTGATATTTGAAGTTAGATTTTTTCTTCGTGTCGTTAACGGGACGTTAAACTATATTTCGTTCTTTCTAAAGATGCAAAAATTATGCAATTTTCGGAAATATGAAAAGGAAATTGGGCACAAGAGCCTCTTTGACATTTTGAAATGCGCACTCATTACACTGCGCATCAAGTACACACTACAGGTCAGCAATTTTCTCTTCACTGAATTTTTGATACGGTAATTTTATTGATTCTAAGTAAAGCAATATACATTCTCTGAAAACACTCAGTTTTTTATTTTCTGCCAACATGTTTTTCACCAAATCTGCATCCATTCCTTTTGGTAAATATACTAAACAATTTTCGTGAAGAAATGTTTACAAAAAAATATTTATAAAATACAAGAGGCACTGAAGTTTGAAAAGTACTTATTAACATCTTCAGTTAACCATATATTCCATCTATTCTCATACTACCAATCTTGAGTGCACTTTCATGCTCAGTTCGTCACTACGCTCTAAGGAAGAGACTGCACACCATTAAGTATTAGTTATTCATGGACTAATTAGGGTACCGCAGTTTTTTAATATTCTTGGTAGCATGTAAAGAAATTTTATATTGTGTATCCGTATATACTATATGTTATTGCACTATTCATGAAGACTATTTTTCTGAAAATATTTCATTGATTGCATATATCGAAAAACTCCAAATTGTATGACACACTAACATTCTGCAATGGGTTCTCTTATTCTCTTTCTTTCTTACACGAATGTCAAATGGTACACGATAAACATACACCCGCAGTCGTCGGAGTTCTGTAGGTACTTCAACAACGCTACCAACGTATAAAATAACTTCTAAAATGTATCATATGAAATAACGAATGCCTATCGCTAGGCACACATTAATGGACCACTCAACATTATCTTACAATCACATGATCATTGATGTTAGGACAATTTCCACCTTCTCTTTCTTCCATTATTCGCTCAGAAGACTTCAAAGTACCCATCATTTTCTCATCTAATTAAATTTTTTGTTGTCGCCCATAATGCGTTTGAATTTGTAAAACAAATTCAATATTCTTTAACTATACACATTTCAGTGGACTTTTTTTCTTTTAAAGCATTTCAACTATTTTATACTTCATTAAGCTGCACTCTTCAAGATCATGATTGAAATCGTACCAAAAGTTCTAAGACCGTTCTCGATATAGTCATGTAATCAATCATTATTTTTGATTTTAATTATCCTATTTGCGTTTACGTTTAAAATGAGAGGCCATTCCACTAGGATAGAAGTATTCAAAACAATTCTTATCTTCGCATCATTCTACGATGTAATTACATTTCCGAAAATATCTTTGTGAACGTGAATACACAGAATTATATTTTTTTGTATTTCTGTTCAGCAAAGGATTATACTTAGTTTCATTATTAAAACATAGCTGCTACAATATTTATTTGTTTATACTAGCCACAGAGTATATGATAGAGTAATTCTGGCTATCATGACTCCACTGCAATGGGGCGACGTGCATGAGATAACAACGTCCAAAAGTTTCCGTGTGTCAATAAATTAATACAAAATACACTGTATCTGATAGCTTTAGCTATAAACTTCGACCTCTATAAACTTCACTGTTATTGTGTTTCTTGGGTTCATTTACTCCCATGCCAATTGATAGTGACTCCAAGATTGTCCAAGTATTCAAAAGAACCATTATCAGTTGTTGTTACTAGCTCAACGTGGCGCTTTTGGCGGCATTTTCAATTTAAAAAGCTTTGTGAGAATTCTGATTCGGTGTTGTTAACGTTCTTCTGCGAATAAATAAAAGAGGTCATCTTCGTCAACACAGTAGCATTTCAACAAGTTGCTAGCTGAACTATGTTGACAAAGATGACCTCTTTTATTTAATCGTTAAAAAGATTTACAAGCATTTGTGAATTGATGTTTTTTAATACAATACATTTTTAACATATTACAGTTTCGTAGCTCGTCCATTTTGTGGCATAGAAAATTTGGTGAAAAATTGATTAAAATACTGAGTATCGAGTAACAAGTAACAAGTAGCACGTCGTTTTACTTTTTGTTTCATTACAAAATTAGGTTTAACTGTCGCCAATCTGATGAATCAAGTCTTTTAAGGAAATGTAGGAAAGAGATCGTAGTTTTGTCCATTTCCATTAGTTCTTTTTTCTTTCTCTTTCCTTTTATTTTCACTGTCACTCTGATTTATATTGTGTTCAATGTTCCGACCAAAGCCGCCATCCTGATTGCAGGTTTTTCTGCGTCTACTCAATCATTGCGCATGTCGGGATGGTCTCTAGTGTTGCATCCCAGACATACTAATTGCAAAATATACCTTCCTTTTGTTGATTATTCACAGGTGATACTTCGGGTAAAAGTGATGACAATTGACATTTTGGCCGCAACTAGAATTGTTGCTTTTACGTGGGATAAGTGGTAGCTCTCTTTAAGCTCATTTTAAAGAATGTTCTTTGTATCATATATATTTCTTTTTTACAAAATTTCAAGGATAAAAAAATTATGGCAATGAAATTCTTGTACTTGTAACTTGTACCTGTAAGTTATGGCTCGACAGATACTTTCATGTAAATGGTGGCCTCAAAATGAATTTTCTTCTGTAACGTGAAATGTCAGTTTTACTTACGTCCGAACGCCTCAACTGTAATTCTTGTAATTGTAAATTTCTTAAGAAGGTTAGGAGGAAGAGCAAAACCTTAAAGCCTGAATCGCACAACAAATAAAGACATAAAATTAGTAATAATAATAATAATAATAATAATAATAATTATTATTATTATTATTATTACCATTATTATTATTATTATTATTATTATTACTATTATTATTATTATTATTATTATTATTATTATTATTATAGCATATGAGTACGTAGTAGTATATGAGTACAATCATGGTGTCTCACCAATGTACTAGTAGGTGCACTGAAAGCATTAAGAACACATCAGTGTTTTTCTAGAATTCTTCCAGATGATCGCAGAAGGAACCGGCTAAGAAATGTACCCATCGATTTGCCTTGTCCACAGAAATCGAATGAGCTATTGATCACATGAGACCGAGACCCGTCCTATGACGCCCATTTTTCCCGCGGGGGGGGGGTCTAACTGTGAGTGGCGGTCGGACGGATGCAGATGACGTGTTTGCTGTATACAGAGCCACGTAACTTTAGCACTTCCTGTAGTATTTCAACGGTTGAAGTTATTGCAATGCAGATTTCACGGAAGTACACGAGGGAATAGGGCTAATTGTTGTACACCACTCAAGGTCACGCAGCCATCTTTCTGCTAACGCGCGCTCGCCGCGTTACAATATCTGTTAAACATGAGTCGCAAACATAAAAATTACTCAAAAAATATTTATCTAACGTATGACAATATGTTTTTCAAGATATACATATTGATAGACATGAATGGCTGAAACATATGTAAGACTCCATTTAAAAATAAAGTTACCTCAATATTTCATAAAATGCAAGTGATAAATTGGAAACAAATATTTGTATAAACGAGACCTATTCGCATGCACTTTCGTGAAACCTACATTGCAATACCTTTAACCGTTACAAAATTGCAGGAGGAGCTAAAGTTACGTGACTCACTCTGTACAAGGATATGTAATTACATTTTTCTTTATCATTATATAATTTATTGTATTCATCAATTTACTACTTGTAACTTGTAATTAAATCTCTTCTTTTCAATGTACCATTGCTATTCTTCCGTAAACAAATATTTTTCTGTCAATAAATACGTACTACAGTACTGCACACAAGAAGGCAAAATATACAAATGATGATCTCAAGGAAACTAAGTGTATATATCTGCACAAGATCCAGAGCGCCTGAAATCTTCAGTGAAGTAGTCAACTTATTTTTGAAGTCTTCCCATGGCAGTTGATCATGTAACTCCTGTAAGTTCAAGTCCCCTAGGGGGTTCTCCAGCCGGAAACTCGTAGCTTTAGGATCTTGGCATACATTCGCAATGGTGGTCACCTCACGATTGGTGTTGGTCCTCGCCCTCCGCCCTCGTTCCCCGCACCCGCATCCAGACACCACGCAGCCCTGAGCAGCGCAGCACAGGGCGGCGCGCGCAGCCGGCGGCCGGCAGCGCGAAGGCCGGCGCCAGGTTGCGCAGGCGCAGCAGCTGGGGACCAGCGGTTGAGCGGCTCATGGCCGGCGGCCAGTAGCGCAAAGACCGACGCCAGGAGGGGCAAGTGCAGCGGCTGGAGACCAGCGGCGACGGTTAAGCGGCTCGAGACCGGCGGCCAGCAACGCGAAGGCCGACGCCAGGTTGAGCAGGCGCAGCAGCTGGGGACCAGCGGCGGCGGTTAAGCGCTTCGTGGCCGGCGGCCAGCAGCGCGAAGGCCGACGCCAGGTAGAGCAGGCGCAGCAGCTGGGGACCAGCGGCGACGGTTGAGCGGCTCGTGGCCGGCGGCCAGCGGCACGAAGGTCGGCGCAAGGTGGGGCAAGTGCAGCGGCTGGAGACCAGCGGAGACGGTTAAGCGGCTCGTGGCCGGCGGCAAGCAGGGCGAAGGCCGACGCCAGTTTGAGCAGGCGCAGCAGCTGGGGACCAGGGGCGGCGGTTAAGCGGCTCGAGACCGGCGGCCAGCAACGCGAAGGCCGACGCCAGGTTGAGCAGGCGCAGCAGCTGGGGACCAGCGGCGGCGGTTAAGCGGCTCGAGACCGGCGGCCAGCAGCGCGAAGGCCGACGCCAGGTAGAGCAGGCGCAGCAGCTGGGGACCAGCGGCGACGGTTAGCGGCTCGGGGCCGGCGGCCAGCAGCGCGAAGGCCGACGCCAGGTTGAGCAGGCGCAGCAGCTGGGGACCAGCGGCGGCGGTTAAGCGGCTCGAGACCGGCGGCCAGCAACGCGAAGGCCGACGCCAGGAGGGGCAAGTGCAGCGGCTGGAGACCAGCGGCGACGGTTAAGCGCTTCGTGGCCGGCGGCCAGCAGCGCGAAGGCCGACGCCAGGTAGAGCAGGCGCAGCAGCTGGGGACCAGCGGCGACGGTTGAGCGGCTCGTGGCCGGCGGCCAGTAGCGCAAAGACCGACGCCAGGAGGGGCAAGTGCAGCGGCTGGATACCAGCGGCGACGGTTAAGCGCTTCGTGGCCGGCGGCCAGCAGCGCGAAGGCCGACGCCAGGTAGAGCAGGCGCAGCAGCTGGGGACCAGCGGCGACGGTTGAGCGGCTCGTGGCCGGCGGCCAGCGGCACGAAGGCCGGCGCCAGGTGGGGCAAGTGCAGCGACTGGAGACCAGCGGCGACGGTTAAGCGGCTTGTGGCTGGCGGCAAGCAGGGCGAAGATCGACGCCAGTTTGAGGAGGCGCAGCAGCTGGGGACCAGCGGCGGCGGTTAAGCGGCTCGATGCCGGCGGCCAGCAGCGCGAAGGCTGACGCCAGGTTGAGCAGGCGCGGCAGCTGGGGACCAGCGGCGGCGGTTAAGCGGCTCGAGGCCAGCGGCCAGCAGCGCGAAGGCCGACGCCAGGTTGAGCAGGCGCGGCAGCTGGGGACCAGCGGCGGCGGTTAAGCGGCTCGAGGCCGGCGGCCAGCAGCGCGAAGGCCGACGCCAGGTTGAGCAAGTGCAGCAGCGGCCGGTTGGAGACCAGCGGTGGCCATTAAGTCACGAAATAGGCACTACACAGAAAGGAGAGTAGAGGGCGGCTCCTTTGATCTTCAGTGATCCACCGCGCAGGGCGGACCGCCATCTTGAAACCGTGCAAAATGGCTGCAAGAGTCAGCTTAAACGCCAATTTCTCAAAAACGGCTTCAATTTTCTTCAGACTTTTCTAATGGGTAGCGCTAATTGCACTGTTGAAAATGACATAAAATTCATTCTGGTGTTTTGTTTTGGTTTTTCAAAAATTACACAAATGTATTTTTTTGAAATATCTCTCACGCCGTTAATATGCACATTTCCAGCGACTAGTAAACACTATTGCATTCGTAAGATAAAATGCTTTAAATGGCTTTAAATTAAGTTTTTCGAAATCTCAAAAATTTTCTGAGGAAAAGAGCTTCAATTTCGTGTTTTTAGTAATACTTAAACGATATTTTCTTAAAAACAGCTCCACATATTTTTATGTAAATTGTCATTTAGGACGAGGTTTTACTCTCCTTTAATATTATTAAAGTATATTTCGGTTCTACTATAAGAAACCGAAAAATTGACAAAATCTGAAAAAATGTACTTTGGGCGGAGATAGATGGCAGTTGGTCCATACCAAAGAAAATAGAAAACTAATACGAGAATGCCTGTGCCGTTCTGTAACACCACTAGTTATAATTCTGTACTTTTAATCTCTATTTTGTCTTAATATTTGCCTATGTGCGATAACATTTGCCCATACGAAACAAATGTTCCCTCGGGTTAAGTATGTCTTTGCTAGTTATACACGCACTAAATACGAGTAAAACGGAAATAAAAGGCAGCTTCACCACCGTTCACCACACAACAGATGCCCGGTCGTACAGCTGTTTACACACTTTCAATATGGCGACCATGCGCATCATTTCGGCGCATGGATTGTGGGTAACTTCCCTTTCTGCGCAGTACCAATTCTGTGGTTACGCGGCTCGCGGCCGGCGGCGGTGGCGGTGGCGGTTAAGCGCGAGCTCCGCTGCGCAGCAGAAGGTGGCGAGCGCGCAGCCGATGCCCAGCAGCGCGAAGGCCGACGCCAGGTTGGGCAGGCGCAGCGGCTGCGGGGCCATGGCGGCGGCTTCTGCGGCGGCGGCCGCGTCGCCGGCGGGGCCCGCCAGCACGGCCGACACGCGCCCGCGCAGGATCAAGTGCGTCTGCCAGTGCTCCAACACGCCGCCCTCCGCCAGCCTCTCCATCACCTGCGCTCACACCGCGCGGATAGGAGGGGCGGCTTGCTTCAGACATTTCAAAATATCCTGATACATCATCATACGAGTTGTCCACGCAACTAATAATGTTGTTCAATGTCTGATACGCCTGGCAGCTTGGTGGCGACTGTACAAATTATTTTATTATATGTAAGTCATACGTAAGTTAATCAAAGCGGTCCTGGTGGCTGTGTTTTGAACCAGGGCCTCCAAGAGATGCATTGAGTATCGGCTACGCCGAACACAGTTCCAATGTACTTGTTAACGGAGAGGCATGGTGCCTTGTAAGCCGCTGTTTTTTACAGTGTTTTTTCGCGGCTACAGTTTATTTGTGTTACCATTGAGTTCACTGTCATGTGGCACATCTAACGTGTGAGTGGTGCCCTTGTTTGTTACATGTTACGCGGCTAGGATTCCATGATCAACGGTTTTCTATCACATGCTCTCTCCTATGCCACGTGCGCTGGCACACGGCTGTACTGGATTTCTTTTACTCTGTACTGCAGTTTCATTTAATACACTTTAATGGTTTGTGAATTGTGTAATTGTTTTTTATGTAATTGTGTTACAACATAAACTCAAAAATTTGAACAATAAGGTGTTTGAACAGTTTCTAAAACACTATGAACCTTCCCATTCATAAGAGCTTAGAATTTAAAAACTGAGTATCTTAGGAGTGTATAGGGTTGTCTATTAGAGTCCACTGTTTCCCGACACCCTTACACGAGTATTTGGCACGACGACTCCCTGAAGAGTCAGGGCCCATCGAGTAGGCTGCTCCTTCTGTTTAGCAGCGGGGCTTGCTTGTTCAGCGCAGCGAATCCTTATCTCGATTTATTAGACCGATGATGATGCCATATTTAAATATATTCTTAATTTGTACTCATGCAGCTTAGTGGAAACGTTCCAGGCCCAATCCTAAGGTGAACATTTTCACAGAATCGCCGAGGAATTGAACTCTGGACCTCCAGATCATCGCCAGCCATGCTAGACCATACACTATGGAAGTGGTCATGAGTGAATCGATAGCGATCAGTTGGGAAGGGTTTATCCAATCAGGAGCTTTGATACAACTGAATTTTTGATTATTAAGTGCTCGAATGGATAATTGTGTTCTAGCTCTGATCAAATGTCATTACGCCTTAAGTTTGAGTATAGAATTGAAAATACAACCCACCAAAAATCTATGCCATTTTCATTCGTTAACAAATTTCCAAAAAATGATGCGAGTGAATAAACGAGGATATAAAGTAACCCAAAATGAAAGTAATATTAATGTCTAGATAAAAATGAGGTTTAGTGTACGTTCTCCTAAAGACGTGTTAATGATTCCATATTCATTTTGTTACCAACATTCATATATTGCAGGAAATATCTAAAAAACAATGATCAAAACTGACATTTGTCTCTAACTTCGCCTTGTCTTGTCGTTTGAGTAAGATTCTGAAGAATCTAGAGAGAAGACTTATCTCATGCTAATCCAACTTTAAATCTCACACGAGCATTTCAAACACGCTTCAGAGACGAAATTGAGAAGCAAATTTTTTTAAATGTATTCTTTCCCAAATTCATTTACACTTAATTTGAAGCAAATTCTTCCCATTTTTAAAATCTCTGAACATACAACAAACACGCTGTATCAAAGATTATTAAAATCCTTGAAATAAATTCAGAAAACATACATTAAAAATGACAATTCCACTAAATTGGCCACTTGAACCTTTTATATTTTCGTCCTGAAGTTAATTTGTTGATTTAATCAGTTGATTCTTGGCCGTCCGGGAGATACCGCGCCCTAGGTACATTTACGACCTTCCTTAGAGTGAAATGCTAGAAACATTTCGGTCGCAGTATGGTGACCGAAACGTTGGAAATTGTATCTAGTGTTGTGTACAGAAATAATCAGAAATATAAAATAACAACAGTTTATTCAACACAGGTTTACAACAAACAAATTAAACAAATTTCATACCATACGCTAGTTCACCTGTTATATAGTAAACAAAGTACCAAATCCCTCGGTGCGGCTCAGTTCATCACAACACGACAGACTCACTATCCGGCAATTATCGCGCAGGCTGTAGATACTTGGTTCCAGTACGAGCTTTTATTTCTGAATTACCCCTACTGAGTTAACTCGTTACCAAGCTTTCACGTGTCCAATCGGGGCTAGCAGCCCCCTCCCCTTTATACTGGCGGCGACGTCACGCGTGTGGCACGCCATGCGCCTCTGGTGATAGTGGCTACCTTCGCAAAGGCTGTTCAATTAAAGCTACGTGATTTGTACCGAACCATCAAATTCACCGAGAACTCCGAATCAATACCGTACTAGAACATATAAAAAAGGTAGCAAATAATATTTATTCTTCCCTCCCCTCATGTCACTCCACTCTGAAATTCCATCTAGGCCGAACAGCAAACATCTCAAGTAGAATCAAATCCAAATTTCCCAAAGACATGCTTAAACCTCCCTAAATCAAAAAAATCATGTAGAATCTTTGCCTTTTCCCGTCTTACTGCTCGACAGGGCAATCCTAACAGTTGATCAAGATAAAAATCAATACAGTCAAAATCAAGATAAAAATCAATATCATCTAAGAAAAAACTATTTAAATAAGTCAGAGAAGTTAACCTCAATTTGTCAAGGAATGCCCAAATCCCAAAAAAGTCAGAATGTAAAACTGAAATCCCTCGAAAGACCCTAAGTCGAACGAGAAGAAATACATTAAAAAAACAACAACAAACAAAGGCTGGGAACCCCTAAGGCTCACCCGGCAATTTTAACTATCCCAACACAACTATGATGTATAGATCAAGGTCTGTGTAACAGCCAAACATTAATTACCCCCAACCGCGGAAGCCTCTGTTTCCATGTTGATCTTACTTCTCAACGGATCATACTTCTCAACGGATCATACTTCTCAACGGATCTTACTTCTCAACGGATCTTACTTCTCAACGGATCTTACTTCTCAACGGATCTTACCTCTCAACGGATCTTACTTCTCAACGGATCTTACTTAACAACGGATCTTACTTCTCAACGGATCTTACTTGTCAACGGATCTTACTTCTCAACGGATCTTACTTCTCAACGGATCTTACTTCTCAACGGATCTTACTTCTCAACGGATCTTACTTCTCAACGGATCTTACTTCTCAACGGATCTTACTTCTCAACGGATCTTACTTCTCAACGGATCTTACTTCTCAACGGAGACTCACCCGGTTGACCCAGGGCGTAAGCGGCGAGTGCGGGCGCAGGTAGAGGCTGAGCAGGTCGTAGCGGGCGCACTCGCTGAGCACGCGCAGGCGGCGCATGTCCTCGGCGCGCAGCAGCTGCTGCTCCACGAAGACGTAGCGGCCGAAGCCCATGGACGGCACGGCGTAGTCCCCGCGCCGCAGCCGGCGCGTCACCTCCTCGGCGTCGCGCACCAGCACCATGCGCCGCGCGAACGCCTCCTGCCCCGGCCGCTGCGCATGCGCACACGCCACGCGGTGTTTACTGTTCGCCCTCCATTTGTAAGAAGAGAAAATGTTGTTATCTTGGGCCGGAAAAGGCGAATTTGGGGCAGAAAAACTCATATTGCCGGGCCATAGTATAGAACAGTCGATTGATTGATTTATTCGTGTTTCCGGGCACGTCAACGGCTATGGTCATTACTCCCGTAAGTATAGTGTATGATTTTCTCGGGAGATGGCGGTGATCTTCCCCCGCTGGATGGCGAGATCCGGCGCCGACCTACCGTCGGCTAGTGGGGTTTCCCCCTAACCAGGACACTCCCACCAGCGGGGCATCGCCCCAGTTCTAAGTCCCCGGTTCCCAGAATATGTAGTAGTGTAGTGAATGTTAGTTTAAGTGTGTGTAAGGGGAGAGGATAGGACAAGGAAGAGGAAGGAAAGATCGCGCGCGGTTCGAGGCCCGTTTGGTAGGGTACTGTTCCGGCATTCGCCTGGTGTTGATCGGAGAAACCACGGAAAATTACCGATCAGAGCTGCCGGCCGCTAGAATTCTCTTCCAGACAGCGACTGAATTCGACGTAGCTGAAGAGCTAGTGTCCAAAATCCTGCCGCAGGACTCGAACCAAGGACCTCCCGGTCAGAAGAGCTGCAGTGACATCAGTTGATGCACTGAGCTAGCGCTCGCGGTTCGAGCAGTCGATAATCATATCCATATTGTGACGTTCGTGGTCTGGCCACAAACTTACACAGCACCCACACAACGTCGACGGTGACGGAGAATACGTAATAACATCGGAAAGGCAGCCCGAGAAGAGAAAAGGCGCTACCTGCCGGTTGCGGCCAGAAGCGGCGGCGGGGTACTCTCGACGGAGGGGTGGTGCGCATGGGGGTACTATGACGTCAGAGCCGCATTTATACAGCGGAGCGGCGAAAAGTTGCTTTCTTCTTGGATCAGACGGCGACGTGAGAGGTGTTCTTCTTGAACTAGACGGCGACGTGAGAGGTAACTTCGGTAGTCGAGACGCGGGGTCGTGAATGTTAACACGAGCAGTAGTGCAGGAGAGCGTAATAGCATTGAGGCGGTGAAAAGCAGCAAGTTGAAATTGTAAAGAGGCTGCATAAATTAAAAAGAACGTTGACTGTGAGAACGTTAGCTGATATAAGTGAAAATTGAGTGGAGTAGTAAACGTAACTGTGAACCGTGTTAGATGGTCAACGCGCTGGTGGGAGCGACACGTGCAGTAACACACGCGAGAGACTGAGAAGTACGCGTGCGTGTGTCTGGATCTGGCGGCGAGAGCTATAGAAGACTGGTTCGGAAATTTGGTAGCGGACTGCGGAGACGGCTTCCTAGGACATTGGGAAACGCGAGCGGCGACGCGGCGGCGGTGAGCGGCGACCTCGACGACACGACGGCGGTGCGTAACCCGGGGCCTTGGGCAGCTGCAAAGGTAATCCGCATCTGAATAAAACCAGAGTGGGGAGACCGGAATTTGGAAGGGAGTGATACGAAGAATAAGAACATTAAACTTTGCAAGATCACCTTAGATTTGAGGCACGACAGCATAAATTAACCTTGTACGACGGTAATGCATGCAATTGAATTCAATTAAGAAATTGTGTAAATGTTGAATAGAGTCCCTCATTTTTTTATTGTGTGTAAAAATTATTAATGAGGAGAATTATCAATGTAAAAATAGCGATAAGATCCTACATCACGTGTAATGTTAATCAATCCCAGGAGTATGGGAAAGTTTAATTTTACATAATTTAATAACTTAGCAAAAATCCGTGTACGGGTGTTAGGAGGTAATCAGACTCAACATAATGAGCAAATCATTAAGTAAGGTATTTTTTTGGTGTGTGTTGTAAATTCTTTGATTTGATTTCAACTTGGGTGTCCAGTGTACAGAGTCTCTTGTGCCATCCTTCAGAATATATCATTGTTTTATCTAATTTTGTGCCTGGGTGTACTACTTTCTCATACCCCAAAAGATCCTGCCCCCCGAGATATTTAAGCTCGAAAGAGCATTCTATTGAGGCGTTCCGAGTCGGGGGCGTTACAATATCTACAGGTGAGTCACGTAACTTTAGCACCTCCTGCAGTTTGTGAACGGTTGAAGTTATTGCAATGCAGTTTTCATGGAATACAATGAGTAATTTTGATTTTTTTTTTGCTCAGTTTTCCTTGCCCACGCGCGCGTTAGCAGGGGGCGCTGCGTGATCTTGTGTGGTGGACTGTTATGTTATGCCACCAGGCCCGCTCTTCCGTCTGACCACGCAAATTGAGCTACGCTCCCCGCACCATCTAGCATAGAAAAAAAGTTATTACTCGGGCGACGGAACAGGCGATTCAGAATTTAGCTCAGAGGCTTTTTTTTTTTTTTTTAATGCTTAACATGCAGTCATTCGTCGTTCAGCAGCGGTGGTGTGCGGACGTGCCCAGCTCCGCTGTGCTAACTAGCGCTCAGTCCCGGCTTGTTCGTCTACTAGGGAACATAGTGCCGAGTGACTGCGCTCCCGCAGTGCGTAGCAACGAAGACTGGTGTTAATAGTGACCAGTCTGTCATGCGACACGAACTCATCAACAGGGCATGGTATTAGTCAAGCCCTGCTAACGCTTCACAATAGTGACATCAACAATTTCACCAACGGTGACGAAAATCTGACGCTGCAAGTTCCGCCATCAGAGGAAGCCATGGACGTACAACCCGGCATGGCCCCGCCCCTGACCAACACTCAAGGAAACGCGGAGGTTACTCAGTCAACAGGAGCTACAAACGGCACGGAGCATCAACCTTCAACATCAGGAGCAGTGAGAAAAAGGTCAGTCTGTGAACTTGATGATTTTCATTATAAAAAAAGAAGTGCGGAATCCAGCAATTACAGTGATCCATCTGCTGATGATAGTGACCTTCAATATAACGTGCTAGTGAATAACAGATTTCATCTGCTTGCTAGTAAAGACTCCATGCCCGAGGACACAAGGTTCGAGTATCTAAAAAATCAACAAGACCAAATTAGTGTATCAAATAGAATCCCACCAATATTTGTAGCCCGCATCGAACAAGTTAATAACTTTATCAAGGAATTAAAAATTAATGTTACCCAAAATTTCGTAGCAGACATCAAAAACAACAAGGTTAAAATCAGTGCCAACACATCTACAGACTTTCGTAGCATAATCAAATATTTAATACAAACTCAGAGAAATTTTCACTCGTTTAAAGACCCATCTAACAAAAAATATTCAGTTGTATTTAAAAACATACATCAGTCAATTACGGAACCCGAAATCTTCTCAGATTTAAAACAACGCTACCCATCAATCACCAAAGTTACAAGACTACTAAAAGACAATAATCCAGTTCCTGTTGTGGCCGCCGAATTTAACGGAGGTGAACCAATAGAAACAATCTTAGAAATAACTCAAATATGCAATCATCGGGTGAAAACAGAAAGACGTCGAAAACCTCAAGGCCCCTTGCAGTGTCAGAGATGTTTAGATTACGGTCACACGAAGAATAACTGCAATCATGTTATCAATTGTGCTTTTTGTGCCGGAAATCATTATTCTGTGACGTGCCCCAACAAAGCTAAAACCCCTCTCTGTGCGAACTGCAACGGAAATCATCGAGCGGACATACGAAATCCAAACTGTTCTTATTTTAAAGAAATCCTTGAAAGAAAAAACAATGATCGCAACAAAACTAATAGAAATGAAAACCCTCAAAACTCTCAATCCCCTCCCCCACCCCTCCTCCAAATCAATCTACAGAAAACTTCCCAAAATTACCCCAAACCAGTACTCTCCGAAACTTCACCCACATCTCAAACTCCAAAAATCGAATCCAATCCAACTCACAAAATTCTCACACCCACTCCCAGTCCTCTTCCCATCCAAATGATTCTGACTCTAACAGTCCAATTATCAGCACAATAATCAACTCAATCACCTCATGCATAATTAATTTCATAAATTCTTTAATCCCTACCATCATCAGCACCATTCAAAACTCTGTCACCGCTTATCTAAGCAATAATGGTGTCAACTCAACCCACTAATAATATATCCATCTTGAATTGGAATTCCAATAGCATCAATAATAAAAAAACAGAACTAATTCACTTTCTGCATCATCATAAAATTGACGTTGCATGCATAACTGAAACACACCTGAATAAAAAAAATAAACTATATATTCCAGGTTACAGCACTTATAGAACAGATCGAACGGAAAATAGGGGAGGAGGGGTACTTATCGCGGTCAAAAATTATCTTTATCACCACCAAATTAATCTACCCGACACACCAGGAATCGAAACTGTTGCTATCCAAATATTTATAAATAATCAACCATGGAAAATTATAACAGCTTATAAGCCCCCCACAGCCAAAATTATAAATGCAAACTTTCCTAATTTATTTCAACCTACCGAGAAAACTTTGCTGTTGGGTGACGTTAATTCAAAACACGTAAGCTGGGGGTGTCAAAATAATAACCACAACGGGAAAGTCCTAGCTCAACTAATAAACAATTCAAACCTAAGAATACTCACCCCTTTGGAGCCAACATACCACCCTCAGGATCGTACTCGTAAATCGGACATCCTTGACATAGGCATCACAAATACTAATATCAAATTTTACTCCACACCTACTTTCGAACTTGGCTCTGATCATATCCCGGTAATCATTACAACATACCAACTTATACCGCAACACGCCCCCGCCCCTAAACCAAACTCAATAAAAATTAATTGGCACAAATTTCAAAAAACAGTAATAAATTCCTTACCCAAAATAAAAACATTAAAAACCCCGTTGGAAATAGACCAATCCATCTCTCATTTCAACGAAATGATACACTCTACTATAAAAAGTACACAATTAACTACTCCACCAGGCTCAAACACAACCAGACATAAAATACTACCCAAAGAAATATTGAAAGCAATTTCAATAAAAAACAAAACTAGAAGACTTTGGTACCGATTAAGAACACCTGAACTTAAGAGGGAACTAAACCTATTAACAAATATCGTAAAGAGACTTATAACTAACTTCAATAGCCAAAACTATCATAACTTAATCCAGTCGCTCAGCGTCAGTAATAACACCCTGTGGCAATTCACACGAAAAATACTTAAGAAGAAAAACACGATACCTCCTATAAACTCAACAACAGATAAAGCATACACATCCTACCAAAAGGCAGAAGAACTAGCAAGATATTTTGCTTCAACTTTCACTGTCAACAACACTAATTTCCATCCTGGACACATCACTATAACCAAATCAGCATCAGAACAAGAATATGGACCTCACCAAAAAATACACTACATTTCACCCTCTGAAATTAAAAAAATTATTAATAAACTGCCTCTTAAAAAATCACCCGGACACGACAATATAAATAATATCGTATTAAAACATTTACCCCCACCAGCAATAGCCACCCTCACAAACATCTACAATTCGTGTCTCAGAATAAGCTACTTTCCGCATACCTGGAAACATGCTATCATTATTCCCATTTGTAAACCGAACAAAAATCCTGCAAACGTAGACAGTTATCGTCCGATCAGTCTATTACCATCCTTATCAAAGATATTCGAGAAAATTATTCTTAAAAGATTAAACAATTACCTACACATAACGAAAATAATTCCTAAAGAACAATTTGGATTTATGGAAAAAGTGTCTACTCAACACCAGTTACTAAGAATTTCCGAACATATATACACAGCATTCCAGAAAAAACATCACACAATAGGCGTATTTATAGATATCACTCAGGCGTTTGATCGGACATGGCACCAAGCCTTAATGTACAAGATCAAACAAATTGGCACCCCATACTACATAAAATCAATTATCAATAGCTTTCTCAACAATAGAACTTTTTCAGTGAATGTTAATAATCATCACTCCAACCCTAGACTAATTAACGCAGGACTCCCCCAAGGCTCACCACTTTCACCCACACTATTCAACTTATACGTTGCAGATCTTCCTAAATTAACGAATATTCACATAGCCCAATTTGCGGACGATACAGCAATATTTTCTTCTGGCAACTCTATTATTGACATCAGAAATAGAACACAACTATACCTCAACTTACTCGATAGCTGGGCATCCAAACTTAAAATACAACTGAATTCATCCAAAACCGCAGCAAAAATATTCACACTAAGACCCTATACCTACCCCACCCCCTAACAATAAACAACAATCAACTAAACTGGTACCCCCATAACAAACCTATTAAATACCTTGGATTAAACTTAGATACTAAACTGAATTGGAAACAGCACATAGACGAAAAAATAAAACAGGCTAAAATAAAACTACTACAATTAAAACCTTTAATCTATAGAAACAGTCCATTACCATATCATTCTTCAATTGCAATATACAAAGCCATTCTAAGACCGCTACTGCTGTATGCTTGTCCCATCTGGATAAATTCCGCAAAAACCAATCTAAAGAAACTACAAATCATTCAGAACCAATTTCTCAGAACCATCACCAATGCACCGTGGTTTGTCACGAATCATCAGCTTCATAAAGAACTCAACTTAGAACTTACTGAACATCACATCACATACTTAGCCACCAACTTTTATTATTATTTACCTCAAATCTCTTCCCTTGCAACCTTTAGACTCGCTAAAAACCCGAACCATCCCAGAATAAAAAACAGATACCCCTACAATATATTCCTTAAAACCTTCTCCGAATTTGAACCAGAATAGAGGATCCAATAGGGAATCCTCAACCTTATGTTAGATTTAAGTATTAGAAATAAGTTTTAAATATAAGTTAGTAAGTAAGTCTATCAAACATGTGTAAAGTTTATACTACAACTGACCTATGTACATCCATCAAAGTCAATAAATAAATAAAAAAAATAAAAAAAACATGCAGTAAATATACAACATGGGGCAACCGGATTTACTTCCCCTCCAAAGGCAATCGTACAAAGAATGTTTTCGCCCTTAAAAATCCATGGGTTTGATCGGATTTGATTCCGCAAACTTGGGTCCAACAGCCCGATGAGCTAATTGTTGTCATCGAACCAGCAAATGCAGTACATGCGAACACGGCAAAAAGAAAAGAGAAACATCAGCCGCTTACGTCAAGTCGAAGACTGACTCCAACGGCAGCGGGATCTGTAGCATCTGTAATTAGTTAATGCCTTATTTTACGTGGCGAGTCTCGGGCCATCGGACCCGCTCTTCAGTCTAAACCATGCAAATTTCGCTATGCTCCCTTCCCTATCTAGCATAGAAAAAAGTTGCTACCCGGTGAACGAAACAGGCGATTCTGAATTTAGCTCAGAAGCTTATGTTAGGATTGATGATCTTTTACATGCAGTATATCTACAACGTGGAATCGTTGGATTTACTTCCCGTCCGAAGACAAGCAAGGATTTTTTCGCTCTTGAAAATCCATGGCTTCGATCGGGTTTGAACCCGCAAACTTGGGTACACAGCCCAATACGCTAACCGTTATGTCCCCAAACCCGCCAATCCAGTACATGCTAACACGGCAAAAAGGAAAGAAAATCATTAGCCGCAGCATTGGCGCGTACGTCAAACTAGAAGACTGACACCAGCAGCAGCGGTATGTGATAGCCCTAGTACATACCATCACGGTGAAAGGAAAATAAAATTATTAACCGCAGTGTTGGCGCTTACGTCGAAGTCGAAGACGGACTCCAGCGGCAGCGGGATGTAGTAGCCCCAGTACATACCATCACGGATAAAGGAAAAGAAAACCATCCACCACAGTGTTGGCGCTTACATCAAAGTCGAAGACGGACTCCAGCGGCAGCGGGATGTAGTAGCCCCAGTACATACCATCACGGATAAAGGAAAAGAAAACCATCCACCGCAGTGTTGGCGCTTACATCAAAGTCGAAGACGGACTCCAGCGGCAGCGGGATGTAGTAGCCCCAGTACATACCATCACGGATAAAGGAAAAGAAAACCATCCACCACAGTGTTGGCGCTTACATCAAAGTCGAAGACGGACTCCAGCGACAGCGGGATGTAGTAGCCCCAGTACATACCATCACGGATAAAGGAAAAGAAAACCATCCACCACAGTGTTGGCGCTTACATCAAAGTCGAAGACGGACTCCAGCGGCAGCGGGATGTAGTAGCCCCAGTAGACGCCGGCGCGCACGAGCTCCTCGATGGTGTCGAAGGGCGGCGGGAATTGCGGGGCGGTGAGGTGCGCGACGAGCGAGCTGCAGTAGGCCGTGACGGCCTGCATCGCGAACAGCGACCACCAGGCCAGCAGGTGGCGCTCGGCGGGGCGGCACGGGTCTCCGGAAGGGCTCGACGTCTGCAGCAGCATACCCAGCGCCACCAGCCACGCCGGCGCCACGCCCACCTCCGCTCCCCTCGTTGCTCCTGGTCCACGACAATGTACACCGTAAATCACCGGTAGCGGTGGCTCAGTGCATCAACTGATGTCACTGCAGCGCCTCTAACCGGGAGGTCCTAGGTTCGAGTCCTCAGGATTTTCGACATTAGCTTTTCAGCTAGGTCGAATTGAGTCGCTGTCTGGAGGAGAATTCTAGAGGCCAGCTGCGCTGATCGGTAGTTTTCCGTGGTTTCTCCGATCAACATCAGGCGAATGCTGAAACTGTACCCTACCAAACGGGCCACGAACCGCGCACGATCTTTCCTTCCTCTTCCTTGTCCTATCCTCTCCCCTTACACTAACATGCACTACACTACCACATAGTCCGGGAGACCGGTCGGGAGCTTAGAGCTTGTCCCGACTGGGGCGGTGCCCCGCTGGTGGGAGAGTCCTGGTTAGGGGGAAACCCCACTAGCCGACGGTAGGTCGGCGCCGGATCTCTCCATCCAGTGGGGGAAGATCACCGCCATCTCCCGAGAAAAAAACATGCACTACACTAACGGGACTAATGACCGAAGTAGTTAACGCGCCAGGAAACACGAAAAAATCAATCAATCAATCAATACACTGTAAATCAGACGGTTCCAACTTAGCTGCCCCGCGGCCGGGCAAGCGCGCGCCCACGAGCCACTGCTGGCACTGGGGAAGACGGGCAGGCACAGACGGCTGTCAACAATCGCTGCCGGCGCCTGGCGAAATATAAGCCCTGGGGGCGCCAGTTGGCCTTGGTCTTTCGTAGCTGATAGCCTAAGCAGGGAGAGGTTACATTGCGGAAAGAAGAGCACACCGAGACTCATATTCAGAAAGAAACTTTTAAATTTAACAGGAAAAGTAAAATTCGATTCAATTCAACAACATTATTCTATGAAATGAATTTTTCTGAACAAGTGAAGCAACATCTAGTGTTAGTCCTTGGACTGTTTGGAAGAATAGAACGCTCTTCAATGTCTTGTTCTGAAGTTGGGTTCTTTATTGGTTTTATTATTCTTTTCATTGCATAGAAAAGCAGCTCACGACAATATGTTGACCCAAACAACAGCATTTTATGAAGCTTGGGTAAGATTTCTCCATGTAAATTCTGATGCCATCGTAACAAATTAAGGATATTAAAATATCTGTCCTTTAAAACAAACGGAGTTCTGCAAATCTATTATCTCCAACTGCATCGGCGATGGTACGGTATCCGGTGAGACAGATAAAGGGGTTGTGGTTACCTCTGCCAGCCATCGCACTACTCATGTTGCTTCCACGAAAAGCAAAGCGATAGTTGATTAATTTCTTCGTGTTTCCGGGCGCGTCAACTGCTTTGGTCATTAGTCCCGTTAGTGTAGTGCATGTTTTTTCTCGGGAGATGGCGATCTTCCCCCGCTGGATGGCGAGTTTCGGCGCCGAACTACCGTCGGCTGGTGGGGTTTCCCCCTAACCAGGACTTTTCCACCAGCGGGGCACCACCCCAGCCGGGACAAGCTCTAAGATCCCGATCGGTCTCCTGAAATATATGGTAGTGTAGTCCATGTTAGCGTATGTGTGTGCAAGGGGAGAGGATAGGACAAGGAAGAGGAAGGAAAGATCGTGCGCGGTCCGTGGCCCGTTTGTTAGAGTATAGCCCCGGCATTCGCCTGGTGTTGATCGGAGAAACCACGGAAAACTACCGATCAGAGCAGCCGGCCGCTAGAATTCTCCTCCAGACAGCGACTGAATTCGACCTAGCAGAAAAGCTAGTATCGAAAATCGTGCCGCCGACGGGACTCGAACCTAGGACCTCCCGGTCAGAGGCGAAAATCGCTTGTACGTAGAGCGCACCTGGCAGCCGCGCCCACAGCCTCCGCGCGGCGCCCAGCGCGGCCGCCTGCAGGGCGAGGGCGGCGGCGAGCGCGCCCCACGCGGGCGCCCCCAAGGGCCGCGCGAGCGTGCGCGCGCTGTGGGCCGGCGCGGGCCGCGGGGCCAGGAAGGACGCGCACGCCTGCGCCCAGGGCGCGCTCATGTCGAACACGCCGCGGCGCGCGCTGTTGAAGAAGAGCGCGGCGGCGGCGGCGTGCGCGCGCCGCCCGGCCACGGCGCCCAGCACCCCGCGCAGCCACGTGCCGGCCGACCGGTTGAACGAGCCGATCTTGTCCTCCCCCTCCGGCTCCTCCACGCGCAGGCGCAGGTGCAGCGCGTCCGTCAGGCTGCGCACCAGCTGCAGCTCGATGCCGTCGCTCTCGTCTGCGCACAAGACACGCCCACTTCTACGATATTGCTACTCACGTACTGCTCAGAGCGCTACTATCAGCGCTCCACAGTGCCACTAGGAGCTGCAGCTTCATGCCGTCGCTCTCGTCTGCGCACAAGACACGCCCACTTCTACGATATGGCTACATACATACTGTTCACTGCGCTATCAGCGTCTCACAATGCCACTAGGAACTGCAGCTCGATGCCGTTGCTCTCGTCTGCGCACAAGCCACGCCCACTCCAACAATATTGTTACATTTATACTGCTCAGCATGCAACAATCACAGGGCCACTAACAGCTGCAGCTCGATGCCGTCGCTCTCGCCTGCGCACATGCCACGCCCACTTCAACGTCACTGCATACATAATGCACAACCCGCTGCGATCAGCGCTCCACAGTGCCACCAACAGCTGCAGCTACATGCCGTCGCTCTCGTCTGCGCACAAAGCCGCGCCCACTTCTATTACATTGCTACACACATACTGCTCAGCATCCAGGGCTCCACAGGGCCACTAGCATCTCGATGCCGTCGCTCTCGCCTGCGCACAAGCCACGCCCACTCCAACATCGCCACATACATACTGCACAACACTTTACGATCAGCGCTCCACAGTGCCACCAGCAGCTGCGGCTCCATGCCGTCCCTCTCGTCTGTGCACATAACCACGCCCAATACATCAACATTACTACACAAACACATTACATACTGATTGGCAGGCTACACACATCACAAAATGTGTCCAGCAGCTGGAGTAACTATATGTCGACGCTCTCGTGTACGCACAAGTCATGATCTCTTTAACTTCATAGCTATACATTTCAAATACACAGTAACAGCTTACACACTGTCACCACTCATGTCACTTACAATGTCACGTACACAGAGCAAACACTGGGTACCATGCACTCAACAGCGCCAGCAGCAGCTGCAATTGGAAGCCGTAGCTCTAGCTTGATCTCAAAGGCTCGCCCTCTTAAACTACATCGGATTACATCCCACCGACCGACTTCACGCGACACTAACTCACACAGAACCACCAGGAGTCAGCAGCGCCAGCAGAAACTGCTGCTCGATTATCCTACGGACGACATACTTCCTATTTCAATTGCATTGTTTTTCGATTCACTCATATGACAACACATTCTCTACACTTAACATTCAATCACTCTAGTAGCAACGCAGTGCCGTGGATTTCGCCCATATGCGGCACTGCGCTCACTACAACTACATTGCAATCCTTCGCAATAAAAGCAACACTTACATCTAGTGCCGGCGCAAAATTCTGTGACCCCTACCCTAAGCCATATACTACTTGAATTTTGAATACAGAAAGAAAATGCAAGTAAGGATTTGCAAGGATTGTTAATAAAAGTATTCTCTCCACTGTAATAAAATATGTTTTCAAGGGTAAATCAGTAATTTGTTTGGGATCTTATCCCTCATCATGTCCTTCGTCAAGGAATAATACTTCCTGCAACGACATCATGTAGAACGATAATTTGAATAACTGTATTTCTCACTGAATTCTAGAAGTGCATAGGTAATGAAGTTACATTTTTATCCAGAAGAAAAACAAGGGGATATCTCAGCATTTACTCAAAGAATCAGGGAAACTGGACAAAAAACCTATTCGAGATGGGTTTTTAAAGATTTAAATAAAGGAATTGAGTATATTATCATTATTTTTACAAAAAGTTTGTCACGTATTAAATATCCGTTCCTTTTTGATTAAAACACATTATTTCCTCCTTTGAAATCATACGTTTTATTTAAACCAGAAATACAAAAGATAGAACACTGAGACCCGAGAGCCACAAGCTGTGCCTTTTTGTAATATTGCATTTACATTAAACATGTTTGTTATACATAATTATTCTAGTATTAAACATAATTCGATATACATTAATAGTTTATTCTGTTTATTTTGTTTATTTTTTGTATTGATTTCAGAAGCGTTTGTAATCGATCGATCGTTTGATTGCAGTCAATCCAGTGGAGCTTTTGCAATGGATGTGGAAAAATCCCGTGTTTGATTAATTAATGGTGGTCAATATGTTGCTGATCCAAGCTTGTTTACTAGGTCAAGAGAAATACAGTAATACTGAACATCATTACAGTTTTTTTAAACTTCTGGAACATTTTATATTTTTCCATTACATGGATTTCCCCGCAAATTATTGAATTAATTTTTCCCCCGTAAATGTTACAAGGAACTTACACCTACAGAACATCTAAGACTCCATTATACTTACTAATGTAAATGTACGGCGACATGTCAAATGTGCTGAGGATGAACTCTTGTCCGCCGTAGTGAGGCCACCTGCGCCAATCAGCCAGCAACGCCGCCACGTCCGGGTAGCGAACCCAGGGCCTCGCCACTCCGTCGAACGCCGCCTCGGCGCCCCAGAGCTCCATTTTCAGTTTCGGCATTCCTCGCTCACCCTTCGTCGCCCCTGCCGTTCCAGATTCCTGCATCGGAACAATGGTACCCATGACCTTCGACTAGGGATGCTGCGATACTATAGAAGTAAGTAATAATAAGGGTCTTGATGATTTTACCGCTTCTGCTACCGGGTATTTTTGAATTATTATTCTAGTACTAAAAAAATAAAAAAATAAAAGGGTAAAGGAACCTAAACCTGTTATTTTTTTCAATACTTAGTATACTGAAACCAAAATTGTGACTTAACAAGTTATACAATTTCCTATGAAACTAGGTTTTAAATTAAATAAACCTAAAGGAAGGTGCAACTCAGATTTCTTACACGGTAAGTTAGAATAACAAAATACCTCCGTTGAAGGTATTAAAAATATAGTATAGGCCTTCAGAATATTTCAATATACATTATTCAGTTTAATTCTCAATTATCTCTAGACAAAAACCTCAAATTACATGAAAAACTCCTCTAGATTACAGTATCAATTCCTTTCTTTCAATACCAGTATGTTAAAACGTTTTCCTCGATACTGTTTTGATCTTGATATAAAAAATTTAAGATATAAAATATTCCTAATAAGATATACCAGCAAAGTAATAGGCTTCTAAAACCTGGAGAGGAGAAGCGTGTCCACAATTAACACTGTTATCCAAGGTTAGCCTATATTAAATTAGAGTACGGTTTTCACGATTAGAACTCAATATAATATATTTCATCATCTTAATTAGAGATTAGAATGTAATCTTTGAAAATCCGCAGATACATGATGATCGCGAATATTTGACGATCTTCCTGTTAGTCAGTGGTATAATAGTTTGTTACGCTACTTTCATAATGCCAGATACATCGTACATGAAACTGAGTTTTTTCTCCTCAACGCTATCTATGCAATCACTAAGGTATTACTTTAAGAAGGAAAGTCCTATGCAAAGTTGCTGAGGTATATTGTAGGCTTTTAGATTCATTAACATGCCGTAAATACTAGTGAGACGGGTTGATTTATTTCCCTTCGCAAGAAGGGCGTGTGGTTGAAGATGTTTAAAAAGCCTACAACTTCCACCGTGAACCCGTTGAAATTAATTTTAAAACTTTTCTAATGTTAGATAACATTCTTTTGAATTTACCGTGTGTGATTTTCTAATATGGATGGTGAACTAGATGGTGGTTACTAAGAAACTAGTCAGCGCATCATCAATATATAACTCGGTAAACAACTAAAAAATTGTGAGAAAAAGTGACACGAAATATTTTTATTTCGAAGGGAACGGTTTTAATATGTGTGAAGGTGTTTACTTAAAGTAAATGATTTTACTTTTTATCCACGGTGTTTTGTGAACTATACATTTGCAAAATGAGATTGTAGTAATGAGATTGTATTGTAATGCTGAGGGGAGAAGTGCTGCAAGTGCAATTGAATTCGAGAAAAAAGCTCGTTTTGTGGGTCACTTCTACTAAAAATGTGAACTTTCCTTGCTTGTAGACCGATATAGGCTTTACGCCTATCTCTGTCTAGAAGCAATACCTGGACATTATGTAAGGGCAGCGCAAGTAACCTCTTCACTGAGAATTGTCCGCAGAGAGCGGTTGTTAAGGCGAATGACCTCTTAATCACCAATAGATGGAAGCCGCGAGAGGGTTGGCAAAAAATCAATAAGGTAACCCCGATTCAAACTTATTAATACGAAAAATTATGTTCTATTTTGTAGCATATCTAGTTTAAATCTTTTTTAATTAACTAAATTTTTTGACGATTTTTGAGGTGTTTCATTTTCGATATCATATCAATTTAAAGTATAAAATCGTTTTGCTGCAATACCCATCTACCATGACGGAAAGACATAGATGAGCTTTTGCGCATTGTATCCGACTTCGGCCAATGTGCTTTAGGCACCAGTTTGCATCACAATTTTTAATACATCCAGATACGAAAATTATCATATTGTTACAAGTCATTGAAACAGATATATGAAGCATTTCTATTTAATATTACATCTTCTACACCTTCGTGTTATTTTTGGTTGGTCACCATTGAAAATTGTCACATTATGCTACTTTCAAAATGTTTCTCAACACTTCTCGCTCTCCATGCGACATGGCGGCCAGCGTCTGGTCCGACTTTTCAAACGAAGTGCCCGTGCTGTGGTCAACTGGATCGTGACGCAAACTGGTGCTGCGCAGAAAGTGCAAAAATTGGTGCGCCCGAGTATTGATGTTTTTTTCGTGTTTCCGGGCGCGTCAACTACTGAGATCATTAGTCCCGTTAGTGTAGTGCATGTTTTTTTTCTCGGGAGATGGCGGTGATCTTCCCCCGCTGGATGGCGAGATCCGGCGCCGACCTACCGTCGGCTAGCGGGGTTTCCCCCTAACCAGGATTCTCCCGCCAGCGGGGCACCGCCCCAGCCGGGACAAGCTCTAAGCTCCCGACCGCTCTCCCGGAATATGTGGTAGTGTAGTGCATGTTAGTGTAAGTGTATGCGTAAGGGAAGAGGATAGGACAAGGAAGAGGAAGGAAAGATCGCGCTCGGTCCGTGGCCCGTTTGGTAGAGTACTGCTCCAGCATTCGCCTGGTGTTGATCGGAGAAACCACGGTAAACTACCGATCAGAGCAGCCGGCCGCCAGAATTCTCCTCCCGACAGCGACTGAATTCGACCTAGCTGTGTCGAAAATCCTGCCGCCGTGGGGAGTGGGAACCTAGGGCCTCCCGGAGACATCAGTTGATGCCCTGAGCTACCGCTCCCGGTGCGCCGGAGTAGTTCCCACCCCTGTCCTTACCTTGGACATGATGATCAAAAGCGAGCGCTGCGCTGGCGAGGCGCGGGGCCACGCCCCTCCCCCACCCAGCGCCGCCAGCAGCACGGGGCCCTCGTCGTCCGCAGGGCGGATCCGGGCGGCCAGCGCGCCGGCCGCCGCGGGCGACCGCGCCACCACCAGCGGCGGGCCCTGGCACGCGGCGCGCGCGGGCGCGGGCGGGGCGAGCACCAGCGGCGCGGACCGCGCCAGGTGGCGCAGGACCTCCGCCGCCGCGGGGGACGCGTCGCTGCGCGCTTTCAAGCACGCGCTGGGCCCCGCCAGCGCGCGCGCCGCCCGCAGCACCGCCGCCGCCTCGTGCCAGCCCTACGATTCATGCAATCCACCGTCTCCTAGTTACAGTTGCAACCGCTGTTGTAATGAGGTGGACGATCCATGTGTAGTGTATTGTATATATATAGTGTAAATAATTTTTGTACGAGTTCATGTGTAATGTTTATATCTGTGTGTTTTTATAAGTGCATGGATTATGTATAATATAATGTATATGTATGCATAAGTGTGTGTATGTATGCATAAGTGTGTGTATGTATGCATAAGTGTGTGTATGTATGCATAAGTGTGTGTATGTATGCATAAGTGTGTGTATGTATGTATAAGTGTGTGTATGTATGCATAAGTGTGTGTATGTATGTATAAGTGTGTGTATGTATGTATAAGTGGATGTATGTATGTATACGTGGATGTATGTATGTGTAGGTGGATGTATGTATGTATACGTAGATGTATGTATGTATACGTGGATGTATGTATGTATACGTGGATGTATGTATGTATACGTGGATGTATGTATGTATACGTGGATGTATGTATGTATACGTGGATGTATGTATGTATGTATACGTGGATGTATGTATGTATACGTGGATGTATGTATGTATACGTGGATGTATGTATGTATGTATACGTGGATGTATGTATGTATACGTGTATGTATGTATGTATGCATGTATTTTATAAGTGTGTGTATGTATTGCCCACTGAAAATAATGTAAATAATGTTCGGTGTTAGATTAAGTTAGGATGTAAGACAAAGTAGATTTAGATTAGTTTGTAAGTATCTAGTTTGTAAGCTAGGCAATAAGTTATCTATGTAAATAGAACTTAAGAATAAATATTTATTTATATTTCAGTAGTATGCGGCTCTTTAGCGGCTCTCACATGCCACCAATCATTATAAATAAGGGCTATAAAGAATAAGAATTTCATGGAGTCGCGACGAATTGCTTCTTCACTAAAAAAATCATGTCAAATGCAATCCACAAAACTGCCGCATTTTTGAAGCTATATCGTTAAATAACTCCAAATCGAAGCGTTTAGGGCATTAACAAATAAAATTTTGAGACTAAATGCTTCAATGAAACGTTCCTCACACTAATCTACAGGATGAGATTTTCTTGAACATTCTAGTACATTTTTGCTGGTTCGACGCTTCGCGGTTCTACCCCATCTGTTTAGAGCCTGTACGAACAAAATTGTACATGAAATTAAACTAATTAATATTCAATTCAAATGAATTAAACGGGTGTTCCTTTCTGCTCTGTAAAAACATTATTTAAGAATAGTGTGTAGTGACGAGAATGTATTTGATTGTCAATTACAACGAGACATATAGAACTGACGAAGGATAGAAAGGTCTTGAAGAAAAAGATATATTACAGTCCCAATATGTAAATGGAAAAATAGGGAAGAGGGTGGGGTTTAACATGTGAGAGTTTTCGCAAGGGTACGCTAGTTATGCCTTATTTTACGTGGCGAGACTCGGTCGAACAAGCCCGCTCTTCCGTCTGACCACGCAAATTTCGCTACGCTCCTTTTACCATCTAACGGAGAAAGACGGTATAAGTCGGGCGACGAAACGAACGATTTGAATTGAGTACAGAGACTTCTTTTAGGCTTGAAGATCTCTTACATGCAGTAAATCTACAACATGGGTCAGCCGGCTTTACTTCTCCTCCGAAGGAAGGCGTACGAATAATTTGTTTAGCCCTTAAAAATCGACAGCTTCGATCGGAATTGAACCCGCAAACTTGGGTACAACACCCCGGAAAATGGCATTACTCCCTTTAGTGTAGTGAATTTTGGTGGTGGTGGGAAGGAAGGTGGCGGTGATTCTCCCCTTCTGAATGATGAGATTCGGCACCAACCGAAACGTCTGCATGCGGGAGTTTTCCACCTTGAGGAAAACCCCTCAGCCTGGACATGCTCTAAATCTGGACTGGTCACCCGACAAATACGATGGTGTAGTGCATGTGAGAGTGTATAAATGAAGAGGATAAGAGGAAGAACATGTAAACCGCGCAAGGTCCCTGGTCCGTTTCTTGCGCTACTCCTCCGGCAATCGCCTGGTATTGATAACAAAATGCAGAAAACCACTGATTTGAGCAGCCGGACGCTCCTGTAGACAACGGCTGGATTCGACCTAGCTAGGAGGGCATTCAATAATTAAAGAGACAAATTTGTCTGGAGAAATAAACGTTTATTCTTACTTAAATCATTACTTTTCTACTTTTCAATATAATCCCCACCAACATTTTTTCACGTGTCCCAACGAGTTACCAGGTGTTTTACACTGACTGTAAAAAACTCTCTATCTTGGAGTTTGAATCAATTTTCCACGAATCTTTTGACATCTTGGTGATACTACAACTTCTTTGTTATTCTAGCCTTCTTCAGTGAATAAAACCAATGGAAATCAGATGGTGATAAATCGGGGTTGTAAGGGGGATGAGGCAATACCCCAACCCATTTGTTCGATGGTTTCACAGCTTTGTTGAGCAGTGTGAGGACGTGCGTTGCCTTGCTGGAGAATCACACCTCTCCTCTGAGATCCACGACGTTTCTCTCTTATGGCTAGCTTCAGCTTGTTCGAAAACATGTCTGAGTAGTATTGGCTGTTTATTGCATGCTCTTCATCGCAATAATCACAAACAAACGCACCTACAGCGTCCCCAAACACCGTCAATATGACTTTTCTTGTTGATGCGGCAAGAACGGTGTTCGTCAGTCACTGAGTTTTGCCAGTTTTGAATTGTTCTACCCAATTGTAAAAATTCCCGCGGTTCAATAACTTTCACCAAACACTTTAGTCATTTTGGAATATATATTAGCCGTTTTTTTACATTCATCAAGACATTCACTCGTGGTATAGCCACTGAAAAGAGAATTGTAAATATGTGGAGTTATAATTGCGCAGCACAAAACAAAAACAAAACAATCTTGTTGCTAATGGTACTTTCAATTAAATTAATCATAAATACTTGGTAAAAGGACATTCATTTACGAGTTGCGATAGGGACTTCGCAAAATTGGAGAAACGAAAAAGGAGAGAGAAATGTGAAGTACCCTTAGACTTGCTTAAAATGTTTGTAACTGCTACAGCAAAACCTTTCTCAGCCAGTTTGATGGAAGAGACAGATTTCAAACGCGCAGCGGATTTATTGCTAAACATTATTAATATGAAAATTTCACCAGCACAATAGATTAGAATTACAAAGGATCAGACAAGAGTTGTGAAAGTCAAGATACATCTCAGTGATGCAGACGTTTGGAAAGACATTTGGGTGATGAAAAAGAATGTTCTTTCACAAAAGACTTTGCAGATTCCCCGACTGAAATGTAACAATAAAATTACCAAAGAGAAGGAAAAGGAACACGTTATACAGACTGAAAAGATGGTAATTTATGAAAAATTATTTCAGCAAAATTAATGGCTAAAAACTGAAACATTATAAGGGTTGAAGTTATTGTATTTCATAATTTTTGATTTAATACTTTTGAAGTGTGTTTAGTTTTGTTCCTATTGAACTTGGTTCATTATTCACGTAAATGCTTCTTCACTTACGTCGCGACGTACGTAAACGACGCGTCGTTTCACTTTTTCTTTTTTTCAGTTACCATTATATTACCATCGTTGAATGGCATTGGTATTAGAATATACACATTGAATAAATATGGTCTGTTAATGAAATGACACCTATCTTGTCCATGTATTCTCAATATGCAATAACTAAATGTTTTTGGTTTCCTGAAAAATGTTCATTTTGGCAAATAGGCAGTTATTTATTATACGTATAGCTAGTGCCGAAAAATCCGACGTCCACGGGACTCTTAACCCTAGGACCTCGCAGCCATAGTAGCTGCAAAGACATCTGCAATTCTCCCTCGGAGGTAATTGACCCGTTCCCAGTTCTAGGAATAGCACTGTATCCCAAGCGCCAGTATACCTTCGTCTATAGACACCAAATTGAACAGTCCCTTTGGTCGACGATCAAACACACATAAACGTACTCTTAAGAAATGAAAAAGTCAAAATACAGACTGTAATTAACCAAGTCTATTTAAATATTATTTGTCTCACACAGATGGACCACGTTATTCTTTGATAGCTCTTAATTAAAGCGCTAAATTTGGTTGATATTTTGCAATATACTAAAACTATCAAAACAATGTTTTATATCAATGCGCCTGTACAAATCAGTTTTCTAAAATAGTAAAATTTCGGGACCAAGTCCTATTCGACTCTACCTTTTTTGTATTTCAGTATATAATAATTGGTTAATAAAAATATGATGAACAATTTATACTTTCTTTTTTAAAGAAATACAATCATATAAATGATGCAAGCCATACAGACCTCTTTCAGCAACTGCCAATGAGATAAAGAGACTTCACAATGATGCGACTAGTTTTCTTTTTCTTTTTTTGAAACTCAAATGTTTCTTTTATAATTCCTTGGGCAATGACATTCATAAAATACATCACATGCATGCTATTCAGAGATTACACTAATAAAATAATAGAAGAAATTAGTAAGGCAAGGAATTTGAAATACCTACCGAGCTCTCTTCTGTCGAGAGGACACTTTGTTGGCAACAGACCGGCAGGCGGCATTCTACATCCCGAAAACTGCTTGTCATTAACACAGCTATCAAAATGCGCAGCAACCACCCTTCTTTTTTGGTATCTTGCCATCTCGAGTCATTGCAAGGATTCATATTTACGAACTGAAGCGTCTTCAATACAAAGTGTAGAAAAAGAACTGACGAAACGAAATTAGGCAATCAACCATTCATTGCTCTCGTTTCTTCGAAAATTTCATGAAAAATTTTAAAAAAGTAAAAAGTAAATTTCATTTCCCTACTTCAATGATTTTGCTATTTTAAAAGATTTGAATTTCTTCGTGATATTTTGTCAATGCTAAACTTAATTTATTTGTGAATTAAGTTACAATATAATGTTGTGTTTCTATGTAACTGTAAATCAGTTTGTTTTAAAATACAATACGCGATAATTTTATTGCCAAATTAGTTTCAATAAACCTTATTATTTTACAGAAAAGTATGTTAAAGAGATTTCAGCAACATTGGAAATGATTACTAATAATTTAATATAAAAATAAAGTAAGCGAAGAAACGCTTTAGAAGCTTTCCCAATTGGAAACTAACAGTTGATCAGATTGTAAACTCGGAAAGAAAACTTAGCCTTGTACAGGCCTCCGTAAAGGAATCCTCGGCCTATTTTATATCTTTCTCGCATCTACACAAGTATATTTTGTCATGCACGATATTTAGCATAAAGTATTACGCATTATGCATAAATGATTAACCCTAAGAGTTCTACGATATCGAAACACACCTATGTACATCAATTCGGTTTCTCTGTTTATTTCTTTCCTCACTTTTTTGCACTTCTGCTTGACATACATTCAAACCTTCATGCAATTCATGTTGCACACAGCTGCTAATCTATGTTTTTAAATGATAGATACGCGCGCTAAATATTCATTAATATTCATAACTCATTATAACTCAGTATCATTGAGATAAATTATTCAGTACGCTCTAAGGAAATCATGCGTCATATGAATTGTCCAGAGATGAATTAAATATGCAGTATGACCACAAGTTTAGTTGGGAGAATTTGTGTCGTGTTCCCTTAGAACAACACACTCATGTTTTTGTTGGAAGATTATTTTCCCCTATTTTCTCTCACCTTGCACCAGCAAGAAATAAGCTTAATTTAATCATTCTAAATGTGATTACACTACTTTTGTATGGTAAGAAACAAAGTTAGGAGACGTTTTCTTATTGAAAGACATTAATACGAAATACACGCGCTAACGATCACTAATCAAGAAACAACTGAATATATTCGCCACCTAATGAGTTTCTCTGATTAATGACATACACGAGAGTTTAGACTCCTTTTCATTATTCATTCCACATCCTTCAATAAAACAAGAGACAAATTATCATAGGTAATACAACGATGCTTTGGAAATTATCGATAAGTTCCCGACTCGCGAAGCGAGGATTGCGCCAAATATTGAAAATAACCGAAAGCAATCATAAAATCAAAGGGGTTATGTTACATTACATACGCGGTTTATTGGACATCCACATAGCAATTGATGTATACCGCCTCCTCCTAAGATAGAAGAGTCGCACTTTATGAGTGTCCACTAGGGATAAACGGTAAGAAAAATGGGATAGACAAAACGATAAACTTTCTGTGATACACCGCCATGATTCGCGAATTTTTTATGTAAAGTTGAGCACTATTAGCTTTAATTTTACGAGTTATAATTATTTTATAATATATATATATATATATATATATATATATATATATATATATATATATATATATATATATATATAATTTGAATTTTTTAAGAATTGATAACAATAATACATTTATATTTTTAAAACGTGTATTAACACAATTTTTCTTAGCAATTTGTGATGCGACCAATTTGCACAGTCAGTCACTACTAAGGAAAGAGCTTGCTCACTGATGAGAGAAACATCCCTCTATTCCCCAAGTCCAGTATTGGAAACTTTGTTAGTTCACGAACTTGCGAACTATTTGACACGTTTGCAGAACCAATGTCCTTTTCATAATTCAGGATTAGTTATGATTATCCCATTTTCTATAGATCACTCCTAAAATGTTCCGACACTACACTTACAGCTGACATAAAAAGTAGGTACGTTGTCACACTCTGCAATTTCCAAAGTTGTATTCTTTTCGAATGCATGATCTTCATTCTTATACATTTTGGCGGCATTTGTTTTGTACTTTCTCGGGTGCAGCTTACGCAGATAAGAGGAAGGATTGTAACGCCGTGGGAAAAAGCGGCTATTTTTCGACGGAAAAACTTATTGCCGGGCACTGGTAACGGAATAGTGGGTAAAAAAGTTTGTGCTTCTTTGTAGTAAATTATTTCTTCTAACACGTTATGTAATCAAAATCCATGTTTTGTGGGTCCTTAATACCGAAAAATCGATTAACAGAAAACACAATACAATAAATAAATATTTAATACTATTTTTTAGAAAATGTAGAATGCCTGAAAAGACATGTCAAGGTCGCGGGCAAGGTAACAAGGTTACCAGAGCTCGCGGGCACTGCGTACAGTGAAATTGGCGCGAGATTTAAAAGCAAGGGGTTGCACAAATTCCTCCTGGCGGCACGTCACTGGATACCTGGCCCTTCTCCCTCTTTTACTTGACAATTATTTTCACAAATTTAGCTACATCAATTCCAATTTTTTCTTTAAGGCAAAGAAATGATCCATTAAAATGAAAGAATACATCAGTCCGATTCAAAATTCTCAATTGAGAGTAAAATTTAATCAAAATAATCATGATTTTGTAATCCTGTTTGCTTAAGAGTGATAGAGAAGCATGAACTTTCTACGTTAAGGTTAGAAGGTTTAACAGACGAATTTTCCTGTCTGTTAAAAGCGCTGTCCATTCATACGCGAGAACTGTGAACTTTTAGAGACTCGTTAATATATTTCACATTATTGTTAAATACAATAAATAATTGATTGATTTAATAACAACACAAAAGAAAAACAAGAAAAAAATCGCCATTCAAACATACTGCTGTCACTCAGCAAAGATGTTTATGTAGGGGACAATTTAGTTAGAAAATAAACATCGAGTAGTAATAAGTAATGACGACTCTAAACATAATATATTTCTCCGTTGTTTTTTATAGACAAACTCTGATATGTTCGTACGAAGCCACTATTCACCGCCTCGCGCCGCTCCAGCTTGCGCATGTACACCCCTTTCTGGATTTTAAGGGCAAATGAGTCAGGGGAAGTTGCCCGTGCCCGTACGAGCTCCGGGCTGCCCGGAGTAGCTCGTAGATCGTGCGGGCGCGGTTTGACGTGTCTAGCCTAAACTTAGCCAACCGTATATTATTAACATCAAAAAGTGTTTTTAGTAAATCAATATTTCTTCTTGTTTGTCAATATATGTTTACAAATAAAAGTATCCCAAGTTTTTTATGACAATCATTTATTTATTTGTTTGTTCTTAATGTTTCCTTGAATGTTCTGCTGTTGAGATAATTCAATGGGATAGCGTTCCCTCACTAAGTTTAGCACCTGATGATGTAACAAAACGAGCTACGAAACGTTGTGCAATTGCTGAAATAAATAAATGATTGTCATAAAAAACTTGGGAAACTTTTATTTGTAAAAAGTGTTTTTCCTTCATCTTGTAATTTTTTTACGTAGGTGGTTTCCTATCATCGACGACGGTATTTTCTGTTGTACTATTTCAGCCAGCTGAGATGCAGCACTTCGCTGAGATGGACGAGCGGCTCCGAGCATTGGAATGCGGAGCGGGTTTACCGCAGAGGAGCGAAGGCGGCGCGAGACCGTTGCGTGGATATCAGCGCCTGTGTGGACCCGGGTTTTGAATGGGCCGTGGAGACTTACGGCTGTCGGTGTCGTAATCTGGTCAACAAAATCGTGCGATGCAAAGTGTATAAATGGATGCTATCAGAGAAGTATAAAAATAATCGAGAAAGCGAAAGTGACAAAAACGAAGATACAAATATTCAATGGAACGTACATAAATTACAACATTAAATTAACAAACGTTTTGATCGGGCTACCACAACATCTGTTCGGAGTTTACTCTTTAAACATGTTACAGTAGGTTAGTTGTATTACAGATATCTTAATGTTAATTTTCCCTCTTTTCCCGCTGTAGATTGATTTTTCGTGTTTCCGGACGCGTCAACTGCTTTGGTCACTATTCTCGTAAGTGTAGGGCATGTTTTTTCTCGGGAGATAGCGGTGATCTTTCCCCGCTGGATGGCGAGATCCGGTGCCGACCTACCGTCGGCTAGTGGGGTTTCCCGCTAACCAGGACTCTCCCACCAACGGGGCACCGCCCCAGCCGGGACAAGTTCTAAGCTCCCGACCAGTCTCCCGGAATATGTGGTAGTGTAGTACATGTTAGTGTGTGTGTGTGTGTGTGTGTGTGTGTGTGTGTGTAAGGGGAGAGGATAGAACAAGGAAGAGGAAGGAAAGATCGCGCGCGGTCCGTGGCCCGTTTGTTAGGATACTGCTCCGGCATTTGCCTGGTGTTTATCAGATAAACCACGGAAAACTACCGATTAGAGCAGCCGGCCGCTAGAATTCGCCTCCAGACACTGAATTCGACCTAGCTGAAATGCTAGTGTCGAAAATCCTACCGCCTTCAGAACACGAACCCAGGACCTCCCGGTCCGAGGCGCTGCAGTGACATCAGTTGATGCACTGAGCTACCGCTCCCTGTCCGAGCATTCTGGTTAATTGGGATCGGAGATTAGTCGCTAAGTACTCGCCGAATGCTGAATTGGGACGCCACCTTTAGATGGGATTAAATTAATTTATTATTAATTCAGCAATGATTTGCAGGAACAAGGTGGAAAAACACCTTAACTCTCCATTCGTAAAGTCTCCATATACGACCAATAAAGTACTTTACAAATAATGAATCATTTCGCTGCGCAAGCCTTTTTCACAGCACACCACTTCACCTCACTGTATCACACTGCACAACTATACTTCGATTTTTCTACAGCGGCAGACAACATTAGGTCATTGTTATACCCCCTGCCTTGTAAAATAAATCTTTTTAATTAATTCGCGAATGTTCTTCTCAGCAGGGCACATGGCCTCAAAAATATACTTACCACTGTTAAAAAGATTCATTTTATAAGGCAGGAGATGCAAAAATAACCTAATGTCATCGGCCGCTATAGAAAAATCAAAGTATCTATCTATATATTTAAAAAAAATAAGGTGTTCTGCCATGGCTTCGTTTAGAGCTTCTACTGAACCGATTGTTGTATTTTTTCTTTTAAATGAAAGAATATGATCCCTAGATGTGTTATCAGATATTGTTTGTGTTGATTCACCAACATTTACAGTGTAAATTAATTAATTAAATCATTCTTTAATAGTACGCTTATCAATAGTCAAATGTTTTCTTTCAAAGGGTGGCAGTTTCAAAATCGATAATGAGCCCATAGGTGTGAGTCCATGCTGCTTGATGTTTTGTTTTGATTGTTGAGATTTGTTCACAATTCGTCAAGGTTTTGTTTCAGTGTAATGATTGCAATGTGGTGTTGACAGTTTGCACGTATTTGCTTCTGTGGTGTATTTTGTAGAGAACATTCGCACAGTGGATTTTGCTCGGTTGTACTGAAGTAGTGAAGTTGTTTACAGGTTATATCGAATTCCGAATTGTTGTCCACGCGCTCCAAAAGACACAAACGTACATTAACTGGTCGCAGGGAAAGAGATAGTCAGCGTAGGTGTCGTGATAGTGAGGTCATTTCGTTTTCTATTGGATCATTGTCTATGAAATGTCAGTTTTGTTCTGCTTTGTACTTTCCATGTGAGAGAAATTCTGCAAACGATTTACTGTGTGTTGCTTAAATGTGAAAATAAGTATACCTTCGAGCAATATGCCAGAAGAAATCAAACAGTTGTTTATAGGAGATGATGACACATCAAAAAACTTTAGAAATAATATCCGACAGTATAATAGTGCTATGTCTTTTGTGCCGATATTGCATTGCCACCTGGTTATGGGCCATACGTGTTCAAAATTTTGGGAACTCCTCATCACAGAATATCTTCATTATACCCTCAAGGTCCAAACAATGCAATATATTGTGAACATTAGTCTGGGTACAGTATTTTACTCAGATCTCACCGTCAAATTTTGACGGGTTCTCACTAGTATTGATATTAATAAATTCCTGCCACGCCAAGGATAATGGCAACGGGGGAGAAAGAAAATAAAAAAGCAACGACAGCTTCCAACGGGCGGTGAGGAAGGGAAAGGAACGCATCGCGAGGCCGAACATGTCGGGACTTGCATGGCGTCGGCGGCGTCGGCTGAGAGCGCGGGGCGCGGCCGCCGCAGTCGGCGTCGGGACGCGGGCGCGCGAGGAGCCCGCGTCCCCGCCGACCCCCTCCCCCTCCCCTCTCGCCGCCACGCCCCCGCCTCGCTGCAGTCGGTCCCCGCGCCCGCTCAGGCCCCGCGCCGCCGAAGGCGCGGACGCCTCCTCACCTAACCTAACCCAGGACCAAGACGGTGTTTTTCGGCGTTTTCCCCGCGATCAAAACGCTAGATCCGGGCGCGGAGGCGGGCAGGCGGGGCGGTGCGGGCGAGGGCGATGGGCGGGGGAGGGCGACGGCGCGGGCGGCCAGGGCGCGCGGGCGATGGGCTCGCGGGCGGCCGCCGGCGCCAGAGCAAGCGCCGTCCGGGCAGCGGCGGACAAAGCGGTAGGTGGCCACGTCACCGCAAGCAGCGAAGCATCGACGGTCAGATTTTAAAATCACGTAAGTCTATGTTCAGTAATTTTACAGCAGTGCATAAAAACAACTTAGAAGAAATCTATTTCTCCCTTTTGTTTTCTTGATTTCCATTGTTTACGCCCTTATTTTTGAGAATATGCCTGCGAGATTTTAATACGTGACAGGTAATTGTTTAGTGACTCTGAAAGTTTTTTTTCATATAAATGAGACTTATGAAATTTAAAAATCTGACCATCGCATTGTTTTGGTGTTTCCATGGAAACTCTACACACGGCGTCCAAATGAGCGTACGTGCGTCATTTGAGTTTCCTGATTTGATTTGTACGACGGTTGAACGATCCTGTTCTTATTTTAATAGTTGTTATGAAGTGCTACAATAGTGGTTCAGTGTTGACGTTTCACGGCGATTATATTAATTGTCTTATGTGTCCATGAAATCCATCGAACATCACGGTGAAGTAGAAGTGCAGCACATCACTTGTTTGCTGATCATCACAAAAGGAATTATAACATCGTGTAAAAATAAACGTACTCTCTACTTTATTTCTAAACGTCATGACGTATCTCAAGATTTCCTTATCTACTTTAAAAAATACAAAACATTGTTACGAAAAGTCATAAGGCAGGCTAAAATCATGAAAAACGATCAGGATATTTTGAACTCAAATAATAAAACAAAAGCAATGTGGAATATAATAAAAAATACTACCAAATCAACTAGAAAACCCGTAGAGAATGTTGTTTTAAATTTTTTTTTTAATTTATTGTTTTCCTTGATGATTTACATAGCTCAGTTACATTAACTCTACATATGTTTGTTGACTTACTAACTAAACTAAAATTAATCTTACAACTAGCATTGCGGTCGAGGAAATCTAATGGTCACCTCTAATCAGAGTCCATTTCGAAAAATTGTTGTTGGAATATATGGAAAGGGTACTTATTTTTTATTCTTGTGGAATGGGTGGGGTTTCTGGCTAGGTTGAATCCGGTTAAATTTGGTATCTGCATTAGGTTGGAATAGAATTGGGTGGATAGGTATAGAATGTGCTGGGTTATGGGTTGGAGATTGAATTCTTTATGGAGCTGTGCATTAGATATGAACCATGGTGCGTTGGTAATTGTCCTTAAGAACTGATTTTGTATAATTTGGATTTTGTTAAGATTGGTTCTAGCTGCATTTATCCATATTGGGCATGCATACAGTAGGAGGGGTCTGATTATTGTTTTATATATTACGAGTGCGGTGTCATATGGTAGATGGCTGTTTCTATTGATTAGTGGTTTTAATTGTAATAGTTTGTCTTTTGCCTGTATTACTTTATTGTCAATGTGATGTTTCCAGTTTAGTTTTGTATCAATGTTTAGACCTAAGTATTTTATTGGCTTGTTTGATGGATACCAGATTATCGTTTCATTGTTTAATGTTAATGGGGGAGGAGAGGTATATGGTCTTAGTGTGAATATCTTAGCTGCAGTTTTAATTGGATTGAGTTTTATTTTTGACTTTGCTGCCCAGCTTTCAATTAGATTTATATATATTTGCATTCTATTTTTGATTGCTGTGAGTGAGGTTCCGGATGAGTAAATTGCTGTGTCGTCAGCAAACTGGGCTATTTGTATGGGGTGCAACTTCGGAATATCTGCTACATATATGTTAAAAAGAGTTGGTGAGAGGGGGGATCCTTGGGGTAAGCCTGCGTTTATTGTTTTGGGGTTTGAGTGGTGATTATTTACTGCTACTGAGAATGTTCTGTTTTCTAAGAATTTCTTAATGATTTCCGTTAAGTAGTATGGGGTACCGCTTTTTTTGATTTTGCATATTAATGCTTGGTGCCAGATTCTATCAAATGCTTGTGATATGTCTAAGAAGATAGCTATTGTATGATATTTTTTTTGAAATGATGAGTATAAATGTTCCGAGATTCTTAATAATTGGTGTTGCGTTGAAGTACGTTTCGTAAAGCCGAATTGTTCTTTTGGTATGAGATTAGTAGAAGCTATATGTTTGGTCAGTCTTTTTAGAATTATCTTTTCAAAAATTTTTGAGAGAGAGGGTAATAAGCTTATTGGCCTGTAACTGGTGACATTTGCCGTGTTTTTATTCGGTTTAGGAATTGGGATAATAACTGCATGTTTCCAGGCAAAAGGGAAGTGACTTATTCTGAAACAAGAGTTGTATATATTATTTATATAAGCTATTGCTGGTGGGGGTAGCTTTTTTAGTATCAAATTGTTTATTTTATCGTGACCTGGTGATTTTTTATTTGGTAGTTTTCTAATTATTTGTGTGATTTCTTTTGGGGAAATGTATTGAATTCTATGATGAGGTCCATATACCGATTGTTCTGCTGCTGTAGTGATTGTTTTATGTTCGGGATGGGGTTTAGTTGTGTTAGTTGTGAATGTTGAGGCGAAATACGTGGCTAATTCTTCCGCTTTTTGAATTGAAGTGTATGCTTTTCCTACTGTTTGGTTTAATGGGGGGATTATTGTTTTTTTATTTAATATTTTTTTTGGTAAAGATCCATATTGAGTTGTTTTTGGTGTTCAGCGATTCAATTTTGGTGTGGAATTGTTGGGCATTGTGCTTTTTAATTAATCTTTTGACTATGTTGGTAATTGTATTGAGTTCGGACTTAATTTCTGGGGTTCTTAAGTTGGCCCACAGTCTTCTAGTTTTGTTTTTTATTTTTATGGCATGTAGTATTTCCTGCGGCAATATTGTGTCCTTGTTGCATTTAGGTTGTTTTTTTAGTTTAATTTGTGAAGTTTGTAGGGTGGAATGTATTAGTGTGTTTAGGTAAGTTACGGCATTTTCAATTTCAATTGGACTATTTAATATTTTAATTTTGGGGATAGCACTGCTTATGATGTTCTGAAACTTGTGCCAGTTAATTTTGAGTGTGTTGGGTTTGGGCGTTGGGGAATGAGGTGGAGGCAGCTGATGGGAGGTTATTAGAACTGGTATGTGGTCCGAGTCAAGTTCAAAAACCGGCGTTGAATAAAATTGAGTGCTAGAGTTAGTAATGCCTATGTCGAGAATATCTGGATTTCTGAGTCGGTCGTTAGGGTAATATGTGGGTTCTGTTGTGGATATTATTTTTAAGTTGTTTTGATTTATTATTTTTTCAAGTATTTTTCCATGGTTGTTTGCTTGGCATCCCCAGTTAGTATTCTTGGCATTAAGGTCTCCTAATACTAATGTACTTATCTGGGGTTGAAATAAATTTAGTAGATTAGCATCAACTATTTTTGTTGTGGGAGGTTTGTAGGCTGATATTATGTTCCAGTCGTGGCTATTTATAATTAGTCTGATTGCTATGGTTTCTAAGCCGGGTGTGTGAACGGTATTTTTCTGGTGGTGCTCTATAGTGGATTTTACTGCAATTAGTTTTAAAATATAACGATATAAATGTGAACGATCCGGCAACAGTGGCTAATCTCTTTAACCAATACTTTTCGAGAATTGCTGCCGATCTCACTAAGAGTCTTCAGCCACAAAATTCAAAAACAGACAGTTCACCCAAAATTTTAGACACAATGTTCGTTTCCGAAACTTCTTCCTATGAAATTCATAAAAATCGGTAAACTAAAAAATAAATATTCGTCCGGTTTAGATGAATTCCCGGATTCTTTGTTAAAGACTTGTGCGTATGCCATTATACACCCGTTAACTTACATATTTAATGCATCATTATGCACTGGAACGTTTCTAGATATTTTCAAAACAGCTAAAATTAAGCCGCTCTTCAAAAAAGGGAACAAAAATGAAATTCAAAATTATCGGCCCATTTCTCTTCTATCAGTTTTTTCAAAAATATTAGAGAAACTTTTTTACGTACGAATGGAAACCTTTCTCGCTAAACACTTTCAGATTGCCAACATAGATTTAGAAAATCAAAATCAACGGAAACAGCTATATTTTCTTTTCTTAAAGATGTCGCCTCATCATTGGATCAAAACGAGGCACCTATTGGATTAGTTTTAGATATCTCAAAAGCTTTTGACGTCATTGATCATGACATTTTACTTTCCAAATTACCTTCATATGGAATTCGTGGTATTGCTCTAGATTGGTTATGTTCGTACCTTAAACAACGATCTCAGAGAGTTGAAATACCTTACTGGAATGATGGAACATTACGTACGCACCTTTCCGACTCCTTGCCCATTGCATGTGGAGTTCCTCAAGGATCGATTTTAGGCCCTATTCTGTTCCTACTTTACGTAAACGATATGCCCTCGACGATTCGAAACGGAAGAACAGTTCTCTTTGCGGATGATACGAACATCCTTTGCAATAAAGAAACCGTAAATAGTACAATATCAGATGTTTCAAATTGGTTCCGAAATAACAAATTAATAGTAAACGAAAAGAAAACGGTTTTAATGCAGTTTTCCATTTCAAATAAACAATTCTGTGCTACATTGAAAATGAACAGTGTACCATTGACTGATGTTAAGGCAACAAAATTTTTAGGTCTCTCAATTCAGTCAAACCTTAAATGGAACGTCCATTTAACTGAATTGAACACAAAATTAAGTTCATTATGCTACGCGTTCAGAATTCTTGCAAATTCAGTCAGCCTTCATACTGCTCGTTGTGTATACTTCGCGAATGTTCATTCCCGCCTGAGATATGGCATATTATTCTGGGCAAATACATCTTATAGCTCCCAGGCTTTTAGATTACAAAAACGAATTGTACGAATAATAACCAAATCCCACCCACTCCAAATTTGCCGCTTTTTATTTATAAACGATTAGTGAAGAAATCATACTGATATATCCATTTTTTCAAAAGATATTTACAAATATCCAAAAATAAGACCCACGTTCCTATGGTGAGCGACCTCAAGAAGGACAAGACACGTTTCGTCCAAGACCAATAGCCGTAACGATTCATACTCTACGCCAAAATTTAACCTTAACCGTTGCAAACTGTAATCTGTAATAAAAAAATTGCCGCGAACCGGTTAGTTTACAATACCCAGGTTCGAACCCCAGAATTTATACTCTTGGAAGCTCCCTCCGCGAAGAAAAGGCACGATAACTCCAAAACTAATAGCCGTAACACCTCATAATCTATGCCAAAATTTGCTCCTAAATGTTTCTAATTGTAATCTGCAATCAAAAAATTTGCCGCGGACCGGTTAGATTAAAATACCCAGGTTTGAACCCCAGAATTTAAAATCTTGGAAACCCCATCCGCGAGGAAAAGGCAGGATACCTCCCAAACTAATAGCCGTAACAAGTCATACTCTATGCCAAAATTTGCTACTAAAAGTTGCTAATTGTAATCCGCAATAAACTAATTTGCCGCCAACCGGTTAGATTAAAATACCCAGGTTCGAACTCCAGACTTTAAACTCTTGGAAGCCCCCTCCGCGAGGAAAAGAAACAATACCTCCCAAACGAATAGCCGTAACATATCATACTCTATGCCAAACTTTGCTCCTAAATGTTGCTAATTGTAATCTGCAATCAGAAAATTTGCCGCGGACCGGTTAGTATAAAATACCCTTGTTCAAACCCCAGAATTTAAACTCTTCAAAGCCCCCTCCGCGAGGAAAACGCGCGATACCTCCTAAAGTATAAGCCTTAAAATTCATTCTCTATGCCAACATTTTCTCCTAAAAATTGCTAATTGTAATCTGTAAGGAACAAATTTGCCCCGGACCGGTTAGTTTAAAATACGAAGGTTCGAACTCCAGAATTTAAACTCTTGGAAGCCCCCTCCGCGAGGAAAAGGCACGATACCTCCAAAATTATTAGCCTTAACAATTTATACTCCATGCCAAAATTTGCTTCTAAACGCTGCTAATTGTAATCTGCAATAAACAAATTTGCAGCGGACTGGTTAGTTTAAAATACTTAGGTTCGTACCCCAGAATATCAACTATTAGAAGTCCCCTCCGCGAGGAAAAGGCACGATACCTCCCAAACTATTAGCCGT
>BLKR01015734.1:0-53657 GCA_011170035.1 Teleogryllus occipitalis | reverse complement strand
TTGGTACCATTCGATGGAAAAATAAATGATGACGATTTCGTGTGATTTGGGTGACGGCTATTTCATATATGAAGGAATGTTCAATAATATCGACATGACAATTGATACATTCCTCTCAATTCTTTCCACCGGTTACAGGTAGAAATGTCGTTTTTCCATGAACAGAAAATCCAATTTGTAACTCCAAGATTGAGTGCTACTTTGGAAAATCATTTGTAAGTAATATAATGTGTACTTTATAAATCTGTAGAAAATGCATTTAACTCCAAAATGTTAACAAGTCATCTCGTACTTTCACTTCTCAAATAAATGTTGTTCCATAGTGGTTACACCGTAACCATTACTAAAACACTGTAGTAGTTACATTAGAAATTACTACACGTGTTCATTCAGTCTGTTTTTCTGATTTTAAAAGTATTAGAAAGTAGCGCAAAAATATTTGCGTATAATTTATTTATTTATTTATTTACGTCAAAAAACAGTTAAAAACTGCGTATGACGGGCTATGGGGAAAAGTGAATTGTGTGCACATTTTCAAAATTCTGTGTGATCCCTACACTAAATCATATACTACTTAAGTTTTGAATTTTGAAAGGGAGAAAAAAACAAAACAAAAAAACTCCCATGTAATAAAATCGATTTTCAAGGATAAATAAGCAATAAATTTTGAATTTTGAAAGGGAGAAAAAAAAACAAAAAGCTCCCATGTAATAAAATCTATTTTCAAGGATAAATAAGCAATAAATTTTGGGCTCTTATCCATGCTGTCCTTCGGAATAATACTTCCTGCCGCGACAACATGGAAACGATAACTTGAATAATTGTATTTCCCACTGAATTCTAGAAGACGTGCTCAGAAAATGAAGTTACATTTATGTCCAGGAGCAAAATAAGGGGCCATCTCAGCATTTGCTCAATGGATCAGGAAACTGGACGAAAAACCTGATCGAGATGGGGGTCATTGACCGGAGGCTGTAGTACAATAGTTGTTACAGGTTGTTTATACACATTTATACAATCCAAATGGTAAATAATGCATTATGTATCATTGTTAAAATTAATGTTACTTTCTTGTGATGCTCAGTATAGTCTCTAATTGTATAGAAACAGTTATGCAGCAGAAACGATTTCACTTGGGATTTAAACTTTTCTGTTGAATTTAATCGTTTAATGTCATCTGGCAAAGTGTTGTAAAATAATGTACATGTATTGTATGTGAATTTTTTGTAATGAGCTGTTGATACTGTCACCTGATGAATATGATTTCTACGTCGAGTGTTATAGTAATAGACTTCGGCATTTTCTGAAAATATATTCCCGCCCTTAAGCAAGTCATTTTTTACAAAAACCACTGATTCGTAAATAAAAAGACACGGTAATGGTAGAATTCCTAGATTAATGAGATAGGCTTACAAGAATCACGTGGGTGGGATTTGGTTATTATTCGTACAATTCGTTTTTGTAATCTAAAAGTCTGGGAGCTATAAGATGTATTTCCCCAGAATATTATGCCATATCTCAGGCGGGAATGAACATTCGCGAAGTATACACAACGAGCAGTATGAAGGCTGACTGAATTTGCAAGAATTCTGAACGCGTAGCATAATGAACTTAATTTTGTGTTCAATTCATTTAAATGGACGTTCCATTTAAGGTTTGACTGAATTGAGAGACCTAAAAATTTTGTTGCATTAACATGAGTCAATGGTACACTGTTCATTTTCAATGGAGCACAGAATTGTTTATTTGAAATGGAAAACTGCAAACGTTTTCTTTTCGTTTACTATTAATTTGTTATTTCGGAACCAATTTGAAACATCTGATATTGTACTATTTACGGTTTCTTTATTGCAAAGGATGTTCGTATCATCCGCAAAGAGAACCGTTCTTCCGTTTCGAATCGTCGAGGGCATATCGTTTACGTAAAGTAGGAACAGAATAGGGCCTAAAATCGATCCTTGAGGAACTCCACATGCAACGGGCAAAGAGTCGGAAAGGTGCGTACGTAATGTTCCATCATTCCAGTAAGGTATTTCAACTTTCTGAGATCGTTGTTTAAGGTACGAACATAACCAATCTAGAGCAATACCACGGATTCCATATGAAGGTAATTTTGAAAGTAAAATGTCATGATCAATGATGTCAAAAGCTTTTGAGAGATCTAAAAATAATCCAATAGGTGCCTCGTTTTGATCTAATGATGAGGCGACATCTTTAAGAAAAGAAAATATAGCTGTTTCCGTTGATTTTGATTTTCTAAATCCATGTTGGCAATCTGAAAGCGCGTCGTGTTTAGTGAGAAAGGTTTCCATTCGTACGTAAAAAGTCTCTCTAATATTTTTGAAAAAACTGATAGAAGAGAGATGGGCCGATAATTTTGAATTTCATTTTTGTTGCCTTTTTTGAAGAGCGGCTTAATTTTAGCTGTTTTGAAAATATCTGGAAACGTTCCAGTGCATAAAGATGCATTAAATATGTGAGTTAACGGGTGTATAATGGCATACGCACAAGTCTTTAACAAAGAATCTGGGAATTCATCTAAACCGGACGAATATTTATTTTTTAGTTTACCGATTATTTTGAGAATTTCATAGGAAGAAGTTTCGGAAACGAACATTGTGTCTAAAATTTTGGGTGCACTGTCTGTTTTTGAATTTTGTGCCTGAAGACCCTTAGTGAGATCGGCAGCAATTCTCGAAAAGTATTGGTTAAAGAGACTAGCCACTGTTGCCGGATCGTTGACATTTATATCGTTATATTTTAAAACAACATTCTCTACGGGTTTTCTAGTTGATTTGGTAGTATTTTTTATTATATTCCACATTGATTTTGTTTTATTATTTGAGTTCAAAATATCCTGATCGTTTTTCATGATTTTTGCCTGCCTTATGACTTTTCGTAACAATGTTTTGTATTTTTAAAGTAGATAAGGAAATCTTGAGATACGTCATGACGTTTAGAAATGAAAGAAAGAATTCGCTTGTTTTTACAAGATGTCCTAATCCCTTGTGTTATCCAAGAATTGCTTTTCCGTGAAATATTTAATTTTCGTTTTTAATGAGGAAAGCAAGTGTTAAAATGAATTGAAAGAGTTGAAAAAAAAGAATTATATTTCTCGTTTGTATCAACAGTATTATAAACCGCTTCCCATGACTCCTGCATCAAGTAGTCTATGAATAATTTAATTTTACTTTTAGTAAACAATCTAGTCATATGTGTATTATTTATTGTGTCAGTGATCGCATTTCTTATAATGGTAAGAATTTGTGCATCGTGGTCACTGTATCCTAAATCTTTTGTTTCAACTTCATATCGAGTAGTAGTTTTGTTAATTATAATTTGATCAATGCTTTGCAATCCTTAAAAGTATAGTATAAATATTTGATAATGCTTTGCAATCCTTAAAAGTATAGTATAAAATGTATTTATTTAAATTCCGACTTTGCCCTAATTACCTGCTAGTAAAATCCAAAAAACAATTGTTTCTTACACACTTTTTTGCCTTTCGTACAAACAGTTAAATTCGAGTTCGCGCGAAGTTCATAGCTTTTCCTCTGAAGCCCCTTTGTTTCACAGCTAAGAGGTTCCTTCGTATGCCATGTGCGAGCACCCACACACACACGCAGGAGATGCCGCAGGCAGGCTTAATTGCCGCGGCTAACTGCAATCCAGTATTTCTGGTCCAGTCACGACAATATATTTTTGGTGACCCCAAAAAGATGTTTACACCCGACCCTACGGCAGTCTGGAGGCGATTCTGTTCGTTAGTAGAGGCAGGCAAGATTTGGGCGGGAGAATGAAAGAAGGCTCCGGCGGGAAAGGGGACTGGGGGGAAACGAGGAAGAATGTATGTGAGGATGGGCGTAGGAATGAAGGGGACAGAAACTGAATGCAAGTAGAAACAATGGTTTAAGTGAGCAGACACCTAAGAAACGCTCTGCTAGACGAAGAGGAAAATGTGTGTCAAGTGAAAAGCACACCAAAAGGTTTTTTGATTTCAAAGACAAAACCATTTTCTTTTGGCCCGCGTTTAAATGAAGGGCGAAGTATTGTTTCGAATTATAAAAGAAGTTTATTTTGTTCAAGAGCACACTTTGTAATTAATTGAACAAACAGAATATAAATTACGAATAACTTATATTGTATAGGCATTGTAATTCTGTGTATTTGTCATTAGGGCTTCACTAAACACGAGAGAAAACACGTCTTTAGAGTACATTAAATAATGTTAATTCGTTTTTTATTTGCTTTTCTGGCGAGAAAATAGCCTTTTCTCTCTGAAGAAACCTGGACATTAAGAGAATGCTTCAACACACAGCTAAGAGAAAGTAGGTGGGAGTTTAAATCAACTCGACAAGCATACCTTCAAAAGTTGATGGGATGAGCTTTTAATGGCAGGATATCTTTCTTTCGTTACGCAGTTAGAATATTGTACATACCATTTCAAATTATCAGAGCCATATAGGACTCATATACACAACGCATATAGATAGATAGATAGATTTATTAAAGTTCGCTTTGAGCTAATGCTCGGTGGCAAACATTATTACAACTAGATATACGACAATTACAAAACTATTACGAATATTTACAAATATAATTACAATTAGAATTAGAGATTGATATCCTAGTTATAATTAATTTTGAGTTATCTATATGTTGACTTATAGCTTTTCTAACACTTCACTTCACTCCACTTCACTTCATTTCACTGCGCTGCACTACACTACACTCCCCACCCCTTCCATGCCCCCCCCACTTCACTTCACTTCACTTCACTTCACTGTATAAGAGACATGACCATATTATTAATAATACTAACGATTATAATAATGAAACTAATAATAATAATAATAATAATAATAATAATGATAAAAGTCCCAGTATTATTAATGATGACCTACATAGAATTAAGTATATTTTTAAATTTCACTACATTAGAAGGAAGAGTCTCTAGTGCTTTTGCAGGTAGTTTGTTCCAATCTACTATAGTACGATTCACAAAGGAGAACTTGCCTACATCAGTTCTTTGCTTTCTACATCGTATTTTCCAGGGATGGTCTCCTCTACTTTTATAATCAGGTTTCTGTAATCTTTTACTGAGGTCTGCCCATGCTGAGTCCCCTTTGTATGTCTTGTACATTACGCATAAACGCGCCCGTTCCCGTCTCTTAGATAAGGGTTCCCATTCATCTCGTCCATCAACGCGTCCATGACTTACAAACTTCCCGGCCCGTTTTTGAATTTTATCTAACGCCTCGATTTGCCCTTTTCTGTACGGGTCCCAGCAGGCCGCTCCGTACTCTAAAATAGGACGAACAAGTGAAGTATATGCCAAGGATCGGGCATTCAAACTACTGTTTTTTAGAATGCGCATTACAAAGTGCAGCGCCCTCCATGATTTCTTGACCGTATTGTTAATATGATCCGACCAGCCCATAGTTCGCTTCATGCGTTTCATGCCATATAGTTCGCTTCATGCGTTTTGTCACTGATTTTTTAAATACGTGCAAAAGAACAATTAAAATTCCGAGATAAAAAAGTGAACAAGGAACATTCGCATCAAAGGTATGCATTTACTGCCCTTGCCCAATACTTGAGGAACAAGTCACGAGACCTTGCTCAATATTCCAATATTTGAGCGTCGGACAGAGCGCCATGTTTTAATTGTTCGAAGAATTCTTCAAAAGAAGTATCTGCTCTCTTTCTCTCTCTCCGTCTTTTCTCTTGGGAATTCTTTTGTTGTCGAAACTACAAAGATACTTTTTCTTCGAGATTCTTTTCTCGTTACGCTTGATCGCTCCCCATTGCATTTAGCTGATATCTAGAAACAGAAGAATAGGCTTTTCTTTGAAGGTGTAAAGTGTAACATGATGAGAGGTGATGAAAGTAAAGTCTTCGGAATGAAAATTCAACGAGAGGAAATGGCACAAATAATAAACCTTAATTTTGTATTACCTTTGTGATACCATGCGTACAAAGTAATCATATGTTAATTACGATGATTATAACGTAAGAGCTATCACGTTTGTGTGATTTAATATACGTAAAGGTATCCATTCACAACGACCACGGTTATCAAACCTGGCTCACAGCGTTGTAAATTTGTCACTGCCCCATTGCTCCATAATGGGAAAGGAGGACATCTTGGCGCCTAGCGATGGCCGGTCCCACGTTTCCCGCTTAATCGTGTGTGGTTATTTGAAAGCATTTGGCTATACATTACAGTACGAAATAATTTTAATGAATACCTTTTGTATATTCACATGCACATAATTTTAACTAACATTAATCCACGTTAAACTGATTTTGTACTTACCGAAATCTAGGTACATAGCGCATTCATTTTAACGTAGTTGTAATTACGTGGGACATATCTACAGCACTTTTGACGACATTTTCTATCGTTTGTGAATTTCAAATTAGAGTGGGAGAACCTGTCAAATGATCTGATTTGCAACCCTTAAAAGGAAGAGAAATTGAATATCATTAACCCTGCGCTGCCGGGAGGAGGGGGGTAAACGGGCTGTGAAGCAGATGTGTGAGGCGGATTTATGGGATTGTGAGGGAATATATTTGATGTATTGACTTTTGCTTTATTTTTTTCTGCTTACACAGTATGAGAAAGTATTGTTCAAATTTAAGGTGGTTTCACCTTTCTTCAGAAATTTGCGACCCGGCCATCCTACACCATCCATTTTAGCATTATAGTAAGCTTTTTTACATAGGATGAATCCCCCCTTTGACGCAGAAGGGAATCTTAGGCCATTCTGGGGAAGAGCATCGTTCAGAGTACATTTCTCCGCACTGGATGCCCGTCTGTTCTCCCACTCCCCCTTCCGAAGTACACTTGTTTAGTAAGTCTTGAGGACGTCACTTAACCTGGTATTGATTTTATTGTTGACTTCACTCGGTAACGAAAAAAGGTTTGCGAATAGTTTCAAAATCGTCAAAATGTACCAGTAATCCCATTTTTCTTCTCAGAATGTCAGAGAGCGGATCACCATTTCACGTGACCCACTACAATTCCTTCTGCCAGGTTTTCTTCCTTTACCTTATTAATTACATGAATACATAACATTTTGAAGTATTAGGTACACTTAATGACACCAAAAGTGAAAAAGTCTAAAAAATTGCAATTCAAGAGATTCGAGACATTTGAGCATTCTTTGGAAATTGGAGTCAAGAAATTCAGGATTCATCCCACCATTTGTCCGTGTCTTTAGATTCCCGACGAGCAATGCACCACACCACACGAGTGCTTTTATTTTGTTTTTCTCCCAATGCTCTCCTAATGTATTATATGGAATATTATTCACAACATATTCAAAATGTTTGCGTTTCAAGGGATTTGAGGTTTTGATTCTCTAGGATTGGGGTCCGAGAATATTTAAGGTTCATCCCAATACCTTTTACATCATCTTGCTTTTTTTGTAGATTATAGGAGGGCACGGAGAACGCCACGATATTACTTTTCAAAAGTTTCCTTCCACCCAGTGTTCTTTAAATGTACTAATGTACTCAATTAAACGCTTACTATTCATGGTATATTCGAAATATTCGCATTTGAGAGTCGAGATGTTTGGTAAGTTTTCTTTAGGAAGCGCGTCGGAGAAAATTTAAGATTCATCTCACTTTTAATACCATCCTCTATTCCCGTAGGGCGAAGCAGCATGTCACGCGAATCCTTCTCACATATTCCCCCCTTCCAGAAATTTTTAATCCTAATTCCTCCCCTAAATATGTAATTGGGAATCGAATAGGGTAATAAATATGTGATTGTAATACTCATGACATATTCGAAATATTGAGATTCAAGAGGTTTGTTATCAGGGTTATTTAGGACTCATATGCGATAACAATTCGGATGCATCCCATTTGTAATCCCAAATTCCATTCCCGTAGGGCAAGGCACCATTTCACGTGAATGCTCCTCAATTGCTTCCCCATTCCAGGAATATTTAATCCTAATTCTTCCCCTAAATATATAATTGAGCGAACCGTCCATGGTATATTCGAAATATTGAGATTGGAGATGTTAGGTATCAGGGTTATTTAGGAGCCGAATGCCATAAAATTTCGGATGCATACCACTTTTAACAACATCCTCCACTTCCGTAGGGCAATGCACTGTTCCAGGCGAACCCTCCACAAATGGTACCCCCTTCCAGGAATATTTAATCCTAGTTCCTCCCCTAAATATATAATTGAGCGTAGGCATATTCGAAATATTGGAATTGGAGAGCTTTGGTATCAGGGTTACTTAGGAGTCATATGCGATAAAATTTCGGATGTATTCAACTTTGAACGCCATCCTCCATTTCCTTAGGGCAATACACTATTGCACGCGAACCCTCCACAAATGCTTCCCATTTCAGGAATATTTAATCCTAATTCCTTCCCTAAATGTATAATTGAACGTAGGCATATTCGAAATATTGGAATTGGAGAGGTTTGGTATCAGGGTTGTTTAGGAGCCGTGTGCGATAAAATTCCGGATGCATCCCACCTCTACGTGGTCCCATTCCCAGCGGGCGGAGCGCCGTGCCACCCCGGGCTGGTCGCGGGGCGGCGTCGGCGGCGGGGGCTGTGGTGCGCTGCGGTGCCGTGCTGTGCGGTGCTGCGAGGCAGCGGCGGCGGCGCCCGCGCGTGCCCCGCGTGCTAAGTGGACCGGTTCTCCTCCCGAGGGTGCTGATTTACGGCGGGGCAGCGCACGCGTGCGCGAGGCGGCCCGCGTGGGCTCGAGGGTCACCACGGGACGCCCATCGCCCCCGCCCCCGCCCCCGCCCTCGCCGCAGCGCTCGCGCTCCGGAGCGACTGGGCCCCTCTACGCTGCGGCCGAAATTCTCAGATTGAATTTCTTCGAGAAGTCGAGAGTTTATGAGTGCCTGCTTGCGTGTGTGTGATGATGTGTTGGTGAAATATTCTCTGGAAACGGATATGTTTTGTGATTATAATGACATTTTTTTAGACAGTCAAAAATATATAAAAAATATGATTGTCACATAACATTAATAATTTAATGCTGAGATATCTCTTTTTTCTTTTTGGATAATCAAATTATAAAATTTTCAAAAAAAACTTTCACTTTTCACCTATTCTGAAACATGACGCTTCGAGTGATAGTTTTACACATCACCACGAAATTCATGTAAATTCATTTATGCCTGGAAATGGAAAAGCATTTTGATGTTATAGTTTAATATGAAAGTATTAAAAATAAAATTACACACGAATGAGATGAAATTACAGAATAAAACAAGAATAATTTTAAAAAATGGGGTATGTTCAAAATCTCCCATCTAATTTGTATATATTTTATTCCGTAATTTCATCTCATTACTGTGCAATATTGTTTTTAATACATTCATACTGTGTACTTTGAAACTACATGCAAAAAAAAATACAATCAATTATCCCTCGTCCCCTACTCAGCACATGTAGATGACTAACGTATATAGATAACTTTCTGTGCGGCAGTCTTCAGTTCGCTTCCCAGCCGGGGCAAAAATAAAGCTGTAGACAAATTGACTCCCTTACCCTCAGGCGAAGATAATGAATAAAAACAGGTTCCAGGCTTGGGAACACCGTTTGCTGGCAAAAGTCGTATTAATCTGACTATAAAATGCTAAATAGTACTTACATACGTACATATAGTTTTGAGTTTCTGTATTCTGCCACCGGGCAGCTATGACATCTCTCTCTCTCTCTCTCTCTCTCTCTCTCTCTCTCTCTCTCTCTCTCTCTCTCTCTGTCTCTCTCTGTCTCTCTCTGTCTCTCTCTGTCTCTCTCTCTGTCTCTCTCTCTGTCTCTCTCTGTCTCTCTCTCTGTCTCTCTCTCTGTCTCTCTCTGTCTCTCTCTGTCTCTTTCTCTGTCTCTCTCTGTCTCTCTCTGTCTCTCTCTGTCTCTCTCTCTGTCCCTCTCTCTGTCCCTCTCTCTGTCTCTCTCTGTCTCTCTCTCTGTCTCTCTCTCTGTCTCTCTCTGTGTGTCTCTCTCTATCTATCTATCTTATTAAGAATATGATACCTATGGTTTCAGCGTTGGCTAAGACTTTTCACTGGGATAGACCATTACATTTCTGGGGTTTTGAGAATTCAAGAATGACTTGATCAGAATTTTGTCCAGATTACCTGATCCATTGAGCGAATAACTCAGGAGCGAAAAAGTTTATTTTCAAATATTACTATCCTTGCTTTGATAGTACTTTTATTCATAATTCAACTAATTAGGGTTAAAAGGAGGGGAAGGAATTCCAGAAAACGTGTGCAGATTGTATTTTCCCCTCATACGTCGTACTCAGCTCTTACTGTTCTTTGACAAAATAAATCAAATCTCATCAATATCAGACCTTTAGTTGTCGTGCGGAAGGCTTGTGTCTAAACTAAGGTCTGAGGGACATCATATTAGCGGAACTTATAGGAGAGGAACACACGCTTCAGGGATAGAGGGAAACTCATAATAAATAATGGACTTTGAAAAACTTTGGTAATAAGTAATATGATAAAATATATTGCAGCCATCTTGGCGCTCCTTATCAGAGGCCCTGCCATAACTTTTACGCCTCACCATTACTATTATCTAATCATTACATATCATTTTACAAAATACTTTCCGAATTATGGCTTCGAAAACGGTGTGGGGTGCCACTATGGTCAATGGAATTATTTTCCTTGCTAATTGGTAAAGAATTACTAATGACCTTGGTGGAATTTAAATTCGTTCCAATCTGGTCTCCTGAACAATGTGGTAGTGTAGTGCATGTAATTGTAAGTGTGTAAGGGGCGAGGAAAGAAAAAAGAAGAAGGAGAAAAGATCGTGCGAGGTGCAAGGCCCGTTTGTTAGGGTACTGCTACGGCAATCGCCAGGTATTGATCGGAGACACCACGGAAAACAACCGATTAGAACAGCCGACTGCTGGAATTCTCGTCCAGACAGAGGCTGAATTAGGCGATCTAGCCAGAGTCGACAATCCAGCCGCGTTCGGGACTCGAATCCTAGTACCTTCCGGTCAGAGTCCCTGCAGTGATAATAGTTGATGCTCTGAACCACCTCAACCGGTATTTCTTTCATACTTCTCATCCTTTTAATAATTCATTACTTATAATATAAAACATTGAGACAACTTTAAAATGTTTTATGTTTTAAATCCAACAATTCCTCGTCTTTTCGTTATTCAATTTGCCCTCTTATTAATCTGCATCTCAGTCTTCGTGAGTTTCCGTCTTCAAAAGAAAGACGCAGCCTGCTGTGTCACCATCAGTTTCGAAGTTCACAGGTCTTTCTCCTCGTGGCATCGCCCCACCCTCTGGGCGCTGCTTTCGTCTCCTCTGCTGTTTCCGACGCTCAAAGCGAGTTTTAACTTTGTCGGCGCCGTCGTCGTTACCACTGCCGTCGCCGATGCCGCCCCTCACCTCCCGCCGAGGCACACGGCCCGCAGCTGCCCCTTACTCCGCCCTCCAACCTCCGCTCTCTGCCCCAACCTCTGGCTTCACACCAGCCCACAAATCCGCACCTGTCCTTGCCCCGCTCCTCTCCCTGTTCTTGCCCTCGCCACTGTTGTCCCTCTGTCGGAGCCTTAACCCACCTTCCCTCAATCTCGCACACTTATAAGCCCAATGCCGGACCCGCCGCGCTCGCTGCTCTCTTCCCTGACCGCCTCCCCCGTGCTATCTCCTGAACCCGCCCCTGTTCAGCCCCCGACACGGCTCCCGCCATCGTCACTTTACCGTCACCGCCATCACCTTCGCCGTAGTCTCAGTACTGACTACCGCCCTCGCTCACGCCACCACCCCTAACACTGCTTACACCCTCGCCACCACCCCTCGCCACCGCCCTCGCCCTCCGTCTCCACCCCGCCTCGCCACCCCTTCGCCCCCACCCTCACCACCGACCCCTCCACCTCCCCTTGCCAGCGCCATCGCCCTCCACCTCCACCCCACCCCGCCACCCCTTGCCCCCACCCTCGCCCCCGCCCTCGCCACCGCCCCTCGCCTCCGCCCTCGCCTCCGTCACGAACGCCGCGCACTGTCGCCAACACCACCACCACCACCACCGTCACCACTACCACCAAAGCTTCCGCCACCACCTCCACTCCGCCTTCGCCGCCGTGTGCGTCGTGTCGCGTCGCATCGCGTCGCGTCGCGCAGGGCCCCGCTGTCGCTTTGCATGCATATCTGCCGCCGCCGCCTCTGCAAGGAGACGCGTGCTGAGGAATCTGAGATTCCATTCCGCGCCGAATGGCCGTTTCAGTGTTTCCCGCCGACGATTTTGCGTGAGTGCTGAACCGGTTTCCAAGTTACGACCGTGCTCCGCTGCTTCTGACTTACGAGTTCGGAATGGTTCGTTTAAGAGCGGATCTCTCGGACGTAGGTGATAACTACAAACGTGGATATTAAAAATCATTATTTGGCTTCTCATTTGCTGCTCGCTTTGTTTTCCTTACTTTTTAAGACAAATAAGGCGTCTATCAGTATTAATAAATATTTCAATTTAGGAGGGGGAAAACGTTCGATTCTCCTCTAAAGAGTTCTGAAACAGAAATATCTGTATAAAAGCCAATTGTGTAATATATGACTTGCGTAGACATAATATTTCATTGCGAGATTTACTACGTTATTTAAATCCCCACTTTATTTACAACATAATGAAACCATTTCTTATAAATGGGTTTTCGATGTATTTTATCTAATTATGCATTTTACAATTTTGCTTCATTATCATTTTACATTATATAATGTAAGTTATACACATTGGTGCATTTTACAAAACGGTACGTAAGTATATGGTTTTAAGTAGAATTGGCGTTATTACCTTAACATATTAATGTGCTCAATAAAACAGACACTAGAGAGAAACTTGCCAAGGGATTAGAAGGACTTGACTAAATATAGTTTATCAGAAAGCAAACTGAATGCCTCTTAAGAATTGCAAGCATAATCTAACACGTATTCCATTTTTGGACAGGTGATAACCTCGGTTCGTTGGATACCTCCCAACACTTTCTGAAATTCAAATGGATGAAATATATTTCCATTCAGAGTGAAACTTTTGGTTCTCCATAAATTGTTCCGCGACCACGCACCTCTGTCATAGAAGCCAAGAAAACTTTACAACTTTGGAAACCATATATTACCCCTCCTCTCACAACAGCCCGACTTCTCCAAGTGGGGTCAGACGTTTTGGAATAAACGTGACCAGCACCTGCTGCAATGGTCCTCGACCACAGACACTCGTCGGCTCTCCAGCGCCCCTTAGCGCAACCGAAAGCGGGAGTCCTTTCGCGACATAAGGCAAAGACGGGTTCCCTTCCCTCGTATCCCCTCATCCCCGGAGCCTTCATCATCCTCATAAACCCCTCCATTAGTATGCAACCGGTGCAGCGACCGCCGGCTACAGGGTCACCGCGCTCTCCGCGGCTCTGGCGGCGCGACGGTGGCGGCGCCCTGCGGGAAGGACTATAACATCCCGCGTGTTTCGACAACGCATATGTCCTGCTCGGGTTATACCGTCATAAATACTTGTTTTCACGTTTAGTGGAGAGTTTATTCCTGCGTGTCTGAGAAGCAGTTGGGCCAGTCGTTACTCAGCCAGTTGAAAGGTTTACAGGCCGCGCGCAAGTCGCGCCGTCTGGGGAGCGTATTGCGCGCGACGCGCTCTAGCGACGGCACTCGCCGGCGGAAGGCGGCCCCTCGGCTCGGGAGGGGAGTGAAGTTCGCGCGGAACCCAAACTGTATTCGGTAGATCCAATGGTTCTGGGTTATTTGTGACAAAAACTCCCGAGCATGGACTTGTCACCTTGATCAGATTGGTCGGTGATACAGGTTCAACATTAAAAATGTTAAACAATGTTACTCTCGGTACTTCTAGTGATGCGCTTTACTATTTGTATCTTAAATATCATACCCCATACGTACTAGATGATTTTTCATTGCTAAAGCAAAATATTGCACCGATGCATGATTTTAAAATTTATTCACAGACTTTCTTGCTTCAGTCACGGACGTTTCTATGAAGTTACTGCCAGTAACCTACACTATTTGTTCCGCAACGGCTAATACGAATGTAAATTCTGATAATTGTTTCATTCGACAGCTGTCCATTGTATTCTCCGTCGTGACAGACCTGATTGAGCGGACCAGAACAATGTTCGAGAAACACTGCCAACAGATGCGGCTAGTTCTTTATTGCTGCTTTCATTGGATGTGATTGTTTCTGGTATCCCGGTCTGTGAAAACAAATTTAACAACACAATGCGAGGCCCTGCAAGGTGACACGACCACCAATGGCTCCAACTGCGCCCTAGCGATTTCGAGACAGCGACTTCTTTTCGGAGGCCTTGCGACTCTCCACATGGCTAAGGGTTTGGTTGGTGATGGGAATGTCATATCTAAACCTCCAACCTTGCTTTTCTATGAATAAACCCCAAAGGGAGGTTGTCCTTCGACCTCGCTGATATTGAGGTTTACTCGTACTTTGTTATGCCGGGCATGTGTCTTCTCTTTTCCGATCTGTGAGAGAAGAGGGTTAGACTATGCAGGAAAAGTGCGTTAATGAAATATATTTTGATATGTAACAGGAGTCTGTAAGAAATTCAATCCACACTTTGGATCCCAGGGATGGAGAAGGAAGAATAGAGAGTGAAAGATTCATTTTTATTGTCAGGAATTTACTCGCTACCTGCTGCAGGGGAATATCCCCGTGGTGGTATTCTATTAAAATCCCAGGACACCATATGGGATTTATTATTACTATTATTATATGTTTATTTCTTGTAGATAATTCCCTGCTTTATTCCTTTGCAAAATTTATTGCTAACAGTCATGAAGTAAGAAGTGCAATTGATTTATCACTTTTAAAGTCAGCTTCTGTTCCAGGAAAGATATCGTTTGGTTCAAACCTCATCCGACAATATTTATCACTTCTGGTCCATAACTTTGTGGTAACGTTTGTAAGAATGGTACAGGTTTCTAATTTGTTCACTAGACATTTTTCTAATCAGTTCCAAGAAAATTTATTGCCAAAAAATATAAAGTCACGACATAGACAAATTGGTCTTACAAATAAAATTGTGATGTGAATCTGGAAACCGTTTCACAATATTTTAAAATCCGTGATGTTGAATGTACAAACAGTCATATATCTACTCTCAGGATAAATTTCTAGTGTATTCACCGTATATCAACTACACGTTGAGTCTGGCAGTAGCATTCACTTTTTATACAGCTGTGAAGATGTCATGTTTTTTAACATTTTGTCGCACAAAATGAATTACCCGTCCGGTGTTTCCAGGTCTCAAAATGATTAATTGCTGACTTTTGTCAATAAAATTTCTCTACATTAGTAGTTGGTTAACATATATGTGAACTTCTCTGTAACTCTAAAGGCTTAGTAATAATTATAGTAATAATATAATAATAATAATAATAATAATAATAATAATAATAATAATAATAATAAGCAGGTTTTTTTATTTTTCAAACAAAAACTTATTTAGTGGCATAACCTTTTTGAAATACGAAGAGTCATTAAAGAGGCACGAATCATTTCGTATTGCGATACATCATTTTCCTACGCATATTTTGCTAAAAAAAGGAACACCTTTTAAATTCCCTCGCAGACATTTTGTGTAAATGCATATGCATAGCACGTGAATCGTGATCTGATGCAAAGAACTTGGCTACCGGCTGAGAGATCGTCGGCAACAGGTGCAAACGATCGTCGAGAAAAAAAGAAAGCTCGCTAACGGAGCGTAGAGTGAAACAGTCTGGCGGCAACGCCCAAAGGCGACAGTCCAACGTCGAAGGCGACGGCTGCTGCAGTGGGCAGTGACATTGGGCTGTTGTCAATGGAAGCGATAGATACGATAATATTATTACATTCATATATTATAATTTAGTTCTAAAGTGCCTATTTACTTTTAAGTTTTGATAGTTAACAACTACAGACGAACTCGCTTACTTGAGACCGTTGTGAGGAAATGGGCTGTAATAATGGTTTTATGATATATTATGATATGAGACAGATTGTATGATAATACGAATGAATGACGACATGAAATGACAGATCAGGATTCTGTGTTGGATTTCACTGGTCTGCACTGACAGGATTCTCATCAGGATAAGTATTCCCTGCCACTCTTGAAATTAAGTGACATCTTAACTTTTAAAAATGATCAGCAAAGTCAATTTTCGTCTGAACGGCCAGGACGTCAGGAATACTGATGATGACAGGGACATCGAAAATGCTAGTTTGTGGTCGGCCTCCTCCTCCTCCTAAGGGAATTAATATATTCCTTTTCAAGAATACACTAAGAAGCAAAATAAATGTAAACATTCGTAGAAAGTACTAATCGTATGTAATACTTTACTGCATAAAACTTGATTCTTGGTATAAACAATAATTGGGTTATCTTCTACCATGTCATTTTTCCGACGAAATGAGAGTTTAGTACACCAATATTTACCGTTAACTGATTGAATAAGGGCCCAAAATTATTTCATCATCGAATAAACATGAAAATAAACATTATAATTTGTAATGAGTAAACAACTTGTAAACATGAATACCCGGTACAAGGAAATTAGTTTTCCATTAAAAATAATTTGTTGAAATTTTACGACACTTCGCAAACAACTTAAGACACTTTTAAGCTAGGAACCCACGACCAAGCGTCACCTCACAAGGCTTCTCGCACCGGTTTAAATATTGTGCGGCTGCTACCTGCTACATTGTTCCACAATGAAGAGCAATGTGATATTTACAGCTGGCGCAAGCCACGTTCGCGAGGGCGACTTGTTCTTGTGTACGGCTCTTTAGTAACCGAATTCTGCGGAAGCCCTCAACACTGCGCGGTGCGGAAGAGAGAATGAGGGCGGGGGAGGATGGTGGCCTGTGTGGCGGGTGGCGGAGTTGGTGGTGATGGCGGAGGCGGCGCGCGCGGTATCTTTCGCCGTAAAAAGCCGGAGAAGCTCATTGAGAGACGGCGGGTGCGGCAGCGGCGGCGGCTGCGGCGTTGCTTGTAAAAGCGGCCGAACGGGTTGGAGCGACGTAGCGCGACGCGGGGCGGGGCGGGGCGAGACGCGCCGCTTTCATTAGGCGGTGGCGCGGGCGCGGCTCACGCACGCTCACGCATACGCACGCGCGTCGGGTCGCTCGCTCACGCACGGCCGCTCTCGTAAATATCGGCTGCTCCTCCGTCACCTCCCTCCGCCCCGCACTTCCTCGCCCCCGCCCCCGCTCCCGCGCCGCACCACCCGCGCGCCCACCCAGCTTCTCGGTCACTGTGTTCTCTTCCCTCTCTCTCTCTCTTTCCTTCCTTTTGTATCATTCTCCGTCTCTTTCCCTCATCGCCTGCGCCGTTCTCGCTCACAAGCTGCGCAGCCGCTCTCCAGCTCCGCGTGCTGCACCCTCGCTCCAGATGTACGCAGGCGGATGAGCATTGTTCTGACGGATGCGCGTGTATTTCAAGCGTCGGTGTTTTCTCAGCATTGTGCTGTGGAATATGAAACCCCTGAAGCTGGAACAAATGGTATTGCAGCCGAAGTAAATAATTAGTCGGAAGTGTATGTCCGTGCAACGTAGATACTCTTCACTGTACAAGACATTGATGAAAAATAGTTGTTGCAGTATAAAAAAATGTCTTCGACGTATAATTAATCAAATTTTCCTATGATTTTCTCCTCTGTGTGCCACCTAGAACGCGTGATATTTGTGAATTAATTCACGTTTATTGTCGCTAAATTAAATACCCCCAACATTCGAATGTGCAACGTCGATAGGAGTCTCGAAGCTAAATCCGAAGTTCTATTTTTTTTTTTTTTATTTTGGAAGATAGGTCGTAATCTAATGGAGCTGTAATGGGATAATGATATAGTTTTATTACCTCTTAGAAGAATGAAACTACAATTCATGAATATTAACATGGGATGGATTCCGCTGCTTGGCTAGTTCTTACATTTCTCCCCTAACATCTTGCGATGTTAACTAAACATTGTTTTCCGCTTCGTTTCATCCACAACTACAATGTTATTATCCAGAACACTTGTTGCATCTCTCTGGTCGTGACTATTGGGCGTTTACATTACTCTTTACTCTTTCTTTTTTGCACAATGTATGATTGTATGTATGATTGTATGTATGTATGATTTTATACTCAGCTTACCCTGTCCCAACTTTTCGTTTCTCGCACTACCAGCCTATTAACTACTCTACAAGAGACAATCGGATTTTGGTAGTGGTCCTTTTATATATCATGACAATTGACAAGTGTTACTAATAATTTGTCTTGTTTTAAAGGTAAGTTTGTGGATTGAAATCCCGCAAACAGCACATCTTCATTCAATTGCTGCTAGTGAAAGGAGGAGTAGTTGCAGATTATTTATTTCGTCTCTCATGCGTAAACGATATGGTGTAATGCAATTCTGATGTATTTTCTGGAACAAGCGAAGTGAAAAACGCTTCGTGAATTATAACCAAACCAATTCATGTCAATAGTCAAAGTAAAATTTACGAAGTAATGGTGATCTAGTATTTTTATGAGTTTATTCATTGATTAATTTGCGTATGCATTTTAACTAAACGACATTAATCAAATATCCCTACCCACACGATTTTCTACTGTCCGAGAACGTTTGTAAGGAATTCAATAGGATTATCAGCTTGGTATGTCTTACATTGCATATTCACAGAAAGCCCTGGCAACGTGTTAGCAATATCTTACAATCTCTTTCATAGGCGGTGAATCGCAAACAGTTGAGTAAGCAAGATTTTAAATGAAAAACGTGTAAATTAAAGCAATTACAGTAAAAGCACACGTATATTCCAGATTTACTCCGACAAGATATGGCAGAGCTATGCATTCCACTCTTCGTGTGTGGTCGTGCGACCAAGGAGCTTAACTACTCAAGCGCCTTCGTTCTCACAATGCTGGTTCGCTCGCAGCTGCAAGGGCCGACACGCTGCGTAAGCAGTTTGGCACTTTTCGGCAGTTCTTGCAGAACACGCGAATTTGAAATTAATCGTTAAAGCGGAAGTAACGCCACGTCTAATGAAGGCAATTACAATGGCCTCGTGCCTACATATATATTTAATGTAAAGGTCTGATGAAATGTTGAGTAAACAGCTTAGCAGACCCAAATCTGTAGTATTGCTGGGAATTTAAATCAACATTTTAATCGGAAGTCTGAAGACCTGAAAGAAGACTCTTCAAACAAAGGCTATTTAAGTAATTACACAATTGCATCACAATATTTACTTCACATATGATCAAAATTGTTTATTTGCATATCGAGTCGTATTATCATAGACGGCTTTTGTAGTTTATTATCTATATTTATTAAAGGAATGTTTTCATACTCATCTTCATTCACAGAAAAAACACAAAAACTTTCGAAATCGCATTCTTCATCGAGCAGACACAATTTTGTTTTAATTGAAAGCATAATTTTGTTTATTCTAAAGAATGAAAGGAGTATAATTAATCCAAAATATAACAAAATAGCACATGCAATACAATTAACCGATAGAAATAAAACAATGAACAAGAGGCTACACCAAATTTCGAAATTTTGTACCCAAATGATGAAAGAGGAGAATCGTTCACCACAGGATGTTTATCTGCGTGAATCAAACTTTTTATAACAGAAAATGTACATGATAGAAACTTCGAAGCTGATGTCTCTCACAATTACAATAATTTGCATGGGAATAATCTCTCTATAAATACGGCGGCGAGTATATCGGTAATTGTCTTGAATTATGAACTTCTTGAATTGTTCTCGTGAATTATTGCCGTGAAGTTTTCACACCTGGCGAACATGAACAATAGCTGCAACCAGATTTGAAAATATTTTAAGAGGACGATGAGAGGTGCTCATTATTATTTGCTCCAAGGAAAATCTCAGTCTGCATTTCTCCAACTCCTTTTCAGGAAATAAACATAGAAATTTACCAAGTCTCCGGTGATTTATTGCCAGTAGACACCTGCCTGGGAACCATGGTAATAATAACGCAACCTGGATCTGAAATTTGCTGCTCCGCAGATGGAAGATGAGATGCGCATTCAGAAAACGCTCGGGGGAAACGCGCAGTGTGCGTATCTCCAACTCCTGTTCAACGAGTGGATATATGCGTAAGAAATGTACCAAGACCGCGGTAATTTATTGCCAGCAGACGCGTGCTTGGGAGTCTGGGACTGATATTTGCTGCCCCGAAGATGGAAGATGAGAGGCGTTCCCCAAAAGCGCTCGGTGTGCGTTTCTCCCGCCTTTTTTGCGAAGCGCTCGCGCGGCGAACGAGCCAATCTGCCCACGCGCCTCTTCGCCGTGTCTCGGCCGCCCTCAGCGGCTGACCGCTCGGTCGAGCGCCGTGGAAAGAGCTTAGCGCATCTGGAAACCGCCTGTTTGGCCGCTGACTCCCAATTAAGTGATTATACGGAAGTCTGGACCAAAATGAACCGTCTTCAAATGAAGGCAATTACAGGAACAAACGTGTAGCTGCTTTGAATACCTGAGAAAGGTTTGTGTGATGTAATTTCATCGTCAGTCTAATACGATTCAGTTGTGCGTATTGGGGTAAGCCGTTGTGAAAATTCAGCAAAAGGTAATGAGGACTCGAAGTTGGCTTGTATATTGCGTGATTATGAACTTAAGAACAGATGAATGAGTTCAACTGACCGCTTACAACAATTATTTGCATTCCAATTTTTAAATTAAGGGACAAATGAGGAACAAATTATTGCCAGTAGACGCAATTGAGGGTTTCTCATCGTAATTGAGGGTCAATACGAAAGTGAAATGTGGTCTCTTTAAACATACCAATACGTCTTATGTACAAGATCTGTTGTATTAAGGAGGTAAGATAAACTGGTTGATAGGAGAAATAGACCTTCTCATATGAAATCTGCCGTTACCTGGTTTGCTCGTCACAAATTCCCGCGGTATGAACTGAACTTAAGCTTCGATTATCATTTGTAAGCGAGGAACGCACCAGCTGTACAACGAAGAAGTGATTCTCATTAAAGCAAATACTATAGGAGTTACTCAAATATAAATGTGAATGCAGTGAGATTATGTTAATGATGTCATATCGCTTCAGATGGAGAGGATAAACGATGACTCCAGGGCAAGATAAATATGTTTTTTAGAGACATAAGCAATAACAAATATGTTATTTTGAGCAAAAAGAAAGTTAAAAAAAACTAGAATATAATATTACTTTTCTCTAGATTATATATTCCCTCCAAATTACATAATCCCTCTGGTGCAATTTTGTACAAGAAATACGGTACCATAATAAAGATTTTTTGTGAAGATGAATTTTGTGTGAAGCCCAACAATGCTGATTCAATTAGCTTTACCCGAGATCAACAGTTCCTTAGACAAACTTAGACAATGCTTACAACAATTGACTCCACCATTTCATCCATACTCGGCTGTCCCTCAAAGAAAAGTCGATAAAAAGGCAACTGATTATTCAAGTATTCAATAATCCTTTTCTTAATTATATCTTTAAATCAATTAATTTTAAAAACCGTCTCGTGTAAAGGTATGCAACGTTCAATGACTCGCAAATTCATGCTTAATGATGACCCAATCCCGGCATGTTAGTGTCATGTCACTCGCGTTAAAATGAACTTCAACAGCCTGACAAATAAAGTCTTTCTCTAGTGGTGACTCACTTGTTTTACACCCGAACTCAACAGCCCCTCGAATAAAACGTCTTCCTAGAGACACGATTCAATCATTCTTTGCAGACGAGCTCAACAATTTCTCAGAGAGAGAGAGCTCTTAAGCTCGAAGAGGGCGAGGCGGCGTCGGGACGTTCCTACCTGCGTGCCCACTCTGCGAGCGGCGCCACCCACTGGGGCACTCGTCGTGGGCTGGCTGCGGGCCGCGAGGCAGGCAGGGCCCGCGTTGTTAGGCGCGCTGTGTAAACAGCGCGGGCAGATTTCGGCCGCAATCGCCGCCGGCCCAGATAATGCGCTGAAAGGGAGCAACAGACGCTCTCAGATGTTCGCTGGCTGCGCGCCCGGGACAGGCGGCCGGAACGGGGTTCGGGCGAGGGGGAGGGGGAGAGGAGCACACTGGTCCAAGTGAGGCTGAAAGGCGAGCAGAAGTAAAAAGTCAAGAAGTAAATGAAATACATCGAAAACCTGCGGGTTGAATCTGTTACCTTAAAAAGCATTGTGGAAGTGTTTGGCTGAAATGGGGATGTACGAGCATATTATCTTTGTATCAGTAGACTAAGTAAGGAACATTATGGTTAGTGTTGAAATAATTGACTGATCATTGTTTTAGTATTTTAATTAATTCTTTTCGTCACATCGCAACTACCAGTCTAAGCGGTCTATATTTAGAAATATTTGACTGACAATGTCAAAGTGTATTACATTTAAGAAGCAGATGGAGAAGTGGAGAAGGACATCGTTAGGTTTTTAAATAATAGAATGGTCCATTACCGTCCTAACGCTGTCTCTTCCTCTCGTAACATTGTTAGACTCACGCGTCAGCACTTTCATGCAAGTCTTTTTTCCACAAAGATCAGAAACTTCAAGTTCATTTTTTGTTTACATGCAATCTTTATTCTCTAGTGCAGCAGCCCGTACGGCAGTCACGTCTGCATAACGCATGTTACGCACTCCAAATGTGCTTACTGGACATAAATTGGTAATAAGACGCGGAGAGTGAAAAAGAGAAGATAAAATCAGTAATCTCATGGAATTATATCATGTCGGCCGATTCTCAAAAGAATGTTGCATCCGTAATGAAACAGCATTAAACATGGCACTACAACAGCGATACACATTTCTGTAATGAAAAATTATTCTTCAATGTTAAAGTAAATTATTGCTGCGTATGTCATCGAGGCATCTCATCACATCGTGAAGATAAGCACTGAAAGCGAAAACAAACGATGAAAAGAATCGTTTAAAACGACCGGATTAATTTAATATTGCTTTTTATGTGTAACACTAGATTTATTATAATTTCAGCAGTTGTCATAGAGTGGCATTCTTCACATAGAGAATAAATTGATGAACAGAGATGATGATGAATATCAGGGTAATTGGGAGAATTCCTTGGGAAATATGCCACAAACACGCTTTGTCCAACAAAAATTTCGACTTGGAGAGACCGGCATTTGAATTCTGGTTACCACAAAAGATAGGGCACTGACCACCACTCTACTGTTCGGATCTTTACACGTAACACATTTTAGTTGTAACTGGTGCGGTATTTCTTCTTATCACCTTGTATACAATCCTCGTAAGCACTACGTAACATCTGCATAGTGAGGACTGTGGTTACGAGGGAAACTTGATAACAATTGACTGATGCTACATGTTTCCTTACGGAGGGAATTATGGGAGATAAATGTGAAAAGACAAACCTAGAGTCAAAGACACTCGAGCGATTTGTCGCTACTCGATCACTAGAACCCTTATAACGGCATTCGTGCATAAATATTTCATTCGAAATGTTTGCATGCAAATATCAAACTAATAACACGTATTCCTTCAGTGTAATGTGGACCCACTGTGAGATGGTAGAGTGGCGCGGGGTGTGGCGGGGCATGGCGCGGAGTGGCGCGGCGGGGAGCAGGGCGAGACCGGGCGCGGCCGCGAGCCGCACCTCTCGTTCGACCGGCACGCGTGGATTCTGCGTTGGGATACGCCTCGCACTCTCCACGTGCGTGTGTGTGTATGTGAATGTGGGCGTGCGTTGCCCGTGCGTGAGCGACTTCGCCGCGAACGCCCAACGGGCCGTGTTAGCACCACTTTTCTTTTGTTCTTTTACAACCGAGAACGAATATTTCGGACTATTATCTGCCTTATACGCGGCGCGTGCGGTGTCATTGTTCAAATAGCTGGGTTACAAAGACAGCTTGAGCGAAACAAATTCAGAATTTGATGCAATCGTGCTTTTAGTTGCCTGTGGTCGTTGTTTCCTTTTTTGTGCCCACGCCTCGGCCGAAATTTTCAGAGTGATTTTGGTTCTGAGAATCTATTCACAAGCGCAAAGATCCATAGAATAGCAAACTAAGTATTTTAAAAATTTTATTATAGATTGTTCCATACAAATACGACGTGCATTCGAAGAATACACAGTTTGCGACTGACAGATATGAACGGCCAATCCTTAGTTTCTACTTGAGAGTGTATTGTTGATACCATTCCATTCCAATGTAATGTAATGCAACCAGTAATGTACATCTCCTGGGTAAATAATTCCAATCTCGATCACGTTTCTGGGTTGCTATTTTTTGCGCCATTCTAAAATATCAAATCTGTAATTCATTTACCGATGTAAAGAAGTTTTCTACATCATGGGTGTGAAATTTACTAGTTTTCAAACGTTGCTAACCTCGCTTTTTTGGTACTTTAATTCATCATGAATAGTAAATGGGAGGGGAAGATATTCTGTAGTTCAAGAAAACTTGTGCACGTTATACTTCTCCCACATAAATCACATAGTTTTTACTGTTTGTTGACGAAAGTAAATCAAATCGAATTCAGATCTTTCTCTTCCTGTTAAACAAGAATTCTTCATATTAACAGAGTTTAAATTTTCTGGGCAAGTGGTCTTCAAATATTTCACATTACCACTGTGTGAAGATCATAACTGTTGCAGTCGGAGCACTTCGCAGCTCTCTCGCGGCTCGGTTGCAATGACTGTAAAATAATTAACATTTAGAAATAATGAAGACCTGAAGAATGTTGAATAAAGACTCAGAACGTCGACCTAATCGTGTTGTCTTTTTTAAACCATTTAAATTTTTAAAAAATCGTATACAAGAACTTGAGAATCCTATTCGAACTTTAGACTTCCTGTTCGAAGAATACAGCATTCGATCACTCGAGCCTCTTAGTGAAAGTGTTTGGATCTCTCTTCTGTTAGTCCACGGCTCGATGGGTGCTTCTGGGAGCAGGTATACTTTATCTGAGACGCCAAGAACGAAGGCAAATTCGACGAACAGCTGCCTCTATTAAAGATCGTACTAATGTCAACACACATGTATACGATGCTCAAATTATCTCTACTTCGAGGTGTGTTTGACATCGATAAGTTCGAGAGTTTTCTGGATCTGGGCCAATTTCGTCGGCATCTTTTCAGTATCTCCGCTCCGCGCAGGTGTTGACAGATTGATACTCATTTTATTACAAACTAGTGGCATGTAGCAGCAAAAGTTGCTCATCGATTGGACGGCACACTAGTTTGGTCAACATTTGCGTACTCGCAGAACTGAGTGTTTCTTCATGGGATATGGGAACGTGAGGGCCAAAAGATGTGAATGGGAATACAACCAACGTGAGGGCCAAAAGATGTGAATGGGAGCAAATTTAACGTGGAAGGATCAGTTGCCCAGTTTTAAAATAGGGTGCCAGTATCCCCGTGCAATAGACACCAAATGTTCATCTTATACTGTTTCATTTAATATAACATTGAATTTATTTTTTCCGAGAATGTGTGTTAATAACGAATGTATTGAGACATTTTGCAGCTCTATAAGTGCTATTGTTCTCTCACAATTTTATTTCATTAACGTAGTTATATGTGTAAAGATAGAAAAGGAACTTTTAACTAATGAAAAGAGTATTATGTAATTAATTTAAGACCTATTACACTTTTCTGTTGAAATTTCTCTGGTTTATATAAACAACTAATGCTTGAATAACTTGTTGAAAAAAATAAACGATCTTTATAGTTCTGAAACAGTCAACCCTGTGTAATGAACTTTCCTATTAAAAGAACTGTATTCGAAATAAACACTTCTGTTCTGTTCAGAGTAGTGGAATCGGATGCCTTTAATTATTACCATAGAAAACCTCTTATTTTCAATGTGTTTTGATATCTCTGTCTTATGACCTTGTCACCTTGGAAAACTCTAGTGCCGACCAGTTACTTTTTACGACTCTGTAAGGACAGTAGAGATTCGTTTCATTTTTTTTCTTTTTTCTCTCCAGAATTACAGATGGTAGATAGTTTACATGTTTCTGATAGTTTACATCTACTACAAGCTAAAACACCCTTCTCTTAGAAAAGAAACCTAGTATTAAAACATTTTCTAGAATTTGATAATTTGGTCGCTCATTAAAATGCATGTTCTGAAACATCGGATAATGAAGAAATGAAGTTTTTGCATGAGAGTACCACGGGCATAATTTGCGTATTCGTATTATACAATGCAAGCTCAGCTTTCTTTAATTTGTAGGAATGAGGTGTAAAAAGTATATTGTTTCGAAAACAGGTAAAATTATTTTTATAACATAATTTATGGATCATTGAATTCATACTTACATTCATGTTTAATTGTTATATATTTATAATGAATTGTAATTTATTTATAAATAATTAATTTATTGGTTAATATTTTATAATATATTATGAATTATTATTCATTATATTTTCTTTGAAATACCTCATAGTTCGATGTATATTGTTATGACATCTCTCTCTTTTCGTTCCTTACTCGTTTCTTCACAACGTACAGAACTGACAGCTGTCCGTGATAGCTAAGTATTTCATATGCATAAAAGAAGTCTCGTCATGCTCAAGATAAAAGTGGCATTTAATTATTGTGAAGCATTTCAATGCCATTTACAATCCATTCAGTGAAAAGTTTCATTTCAGAATAAAATCCCTCAGGCTTCCCCAAAGAAGATTGTCACCTATCCACCTTTGAACAGGTGTTCTGAAAAGAAAAGAGGATATAATCGTACATAGAATGTATGTCTTTATTTTGGTCGTCCATATGCAACAAGTACTTTTCCTTCTTCCAACTGTTCAAAACTGATTATGCGTTTACTTGCAATTTTACCTACGTTACGATCGTTGAGTATTGTAACACATAATTCACCATTCGTAACTAATAAAGAAACCAAAAAACGATGTAAATAAGTAACAAATGAATAAATCTCGTATATTTTCATTTGTTTATTAAAGGTCGCTTTTTAACTACTGGGTCATCTAGCGACCACTGTGATATTCAACATGGGATAAGGTAAGGTGAACATATAAGGACAATATTTGCACATACAAACATCCATGCCGGGAGCGGGATTGGAACCCGCGAACTTAGGTACTCACAGCCCTTCAGCCTTTGCAACCACGGCTATCCAGGCCGGCCAAATAAATGTTGTAGTACATAATATTTTTTGTTGTTATCTGCGAATGCGAACGTTTCTTGATAAAAAAAATCCTCCTCCTGCCTCAAGAAAACATAATACCCTCACCAGTCTCCAATTCTGTCGGCAACCCGGCCACGTGCCTTATGTTTCCGCCTGTTCATAGTTTCCAAAATACAGGAAGCGCTCTTAGGAAACGAGGCGAGGGGGCGTGGCCGGGGGGGTGGGGTTCTGTGAATGGACGCAGCCGCGGAGGCCCCGCTCGTCCCTCGCGCGCCGTCGCGGCTGCCGAGGGCGGCGCGGCGCTGGCGGAAGCCGCTGCCAATCGGGCGTTGACTCGGCCGGAAGCAAAGGCGCGCGGAAGTGTCGGCGCCCTATCGCGTACGGCGACCGCCGCCCGCGCCGCCGCAACCGCCCGCCGTTCCGCCTTCGCCCCGTCTGTGACCCTCTGCCCGCCAGCCCACTCCGCGCCCGCCACTGCCACCATCGACTCCGTCCCACCGGCCCCGCTCCGTTTCACAGGTTGAGATGGCTCAGGGCATCATCAATGTTACTGCAGTGCATATGGCCGGGAGATCCTAGGGTTCAAGTCTCGACGGTGGACCGCGATGGCTGCATATTCGACACTAGCTAGATAGCTGGGTCGGGTTCAGCTGCTGTCTGGAGGACAATTCTAGCAGTCTCCTTCTCTAATCGGCAGTTTTCTTGGTTTCTCTGATCAATACCAGGCGATTGCCTGGTAAGCTGGGGGTTTCTCTGATCAATACCAAGCGAATGCCTGTAAGCTTTAAGCGTTACTGTAAATAAATGGAAAATTACAGTTCGCAATGGCAAATTACGAACTCTAATTTTTTAAACGTAGACTGAAATAACAAATTATGGAGAGCAAATTTTATCTGAAGGAAAATCTCAATTTTCAATTTTGTAGTTGTCGGAATGCACCGAAAAAAAAGTGAAACTTGTGAAATTTTCGACAGTGAAAATCGGGCCTATACGACCTATATAAATGTATTTAACTCTATTCTTACTATAATTTAAAGAAAAAAATTGAACCCATTTTTGAGAAAATTTTTAAAATGTTAAGTACCCCCAAACTTTAAAGAATGAAATTCAAATTTGCAAGCGAGTAGATTTTTGGGAAAAAAATCTACGAATAGTTTAGTCACTAGTGTTGTTCACAGATGGACAGATAGACAAACGGACAGACAGATAGACAGACAGATGGACGTCTTGAAAAAAAACACTTTTTCAGTATCAGGGGACCACTAAATTATTATTTCCGTTCAAATCTCGAAATCGATTTTCCGCAGCATTAGATAATGTATATTACTCCGTACTATGTATATTACTCCGTATATTCATATGTATACAAGAAAGTAATAAATACTGATAAACGAGTAAATAATAAATGAAGTTTTAACTCTTCAGTCTGAAGTAATGAATGGATAAAATACAAAATGTGAAAAAGAGTAGTAGAAACCTTTCGAGTTATCACTTTCTCAACTTCAGAAAAAGTCTTGGAATGACGTGCGAGTCGTGTTTTTAGGAACACATGTTGTTTCTTTCATCTCGTGCCATCAACTCACGGTTCCCCGAAAAGAGTAGATGTAGTACAGCGCACTGCTGTTTCCTTCCAAGAGACTTGCCACTTGATAAGTTGAACTGATTGCATTGTAAAAGATTAACGTGATCGTTTGTGTGTCTTTCTTGTAGCACAGAAGTATAATTGGAATTCAGCTTGACAATATACCGCCTTTGATAGAGTGCCAGCCAGAAACATAAGAAAGTCTGGAATATGGAGGAGGATTAGTAGACCATGTCCCATTTTCCCTGAAGACATCCAAAACACGCCTTGTTAGACAAAATGAATGCGCTTCGAATAAATTACTACATACTCAAGCAGCTTATAATAGAATGTTTCACTTTGTAAGGACCACTCTCTTAATCATGTCATATTTTATTCGTACAGAATAGGGGCATATATCGTTTTATAGCTAGACGCAGTTGAACGGGTATTTGAGAGATCATGCTCTTGTATTCACCACTTGGTCAATGAGAAAAAGTTGTATTTTCATTCGGAGAGCGAATCGGCAGTTTCTCGCACATGCAAATCTTCAGGGGTGTGAGGTGGGGATTGAGATCGAAGATATCATCGATTACGCTACACAACCTAATTGAGAATCCTAAGAATGCGCTCACTAATGTTTTTCTTGTACAACTTATTTAATTTTATTCTAACATTTCAGTTTGTGAAAATCATAAATGGTCATCCTTAGAATCATAAATGACCTAATACGGATTATTTGTAATTCTGTTAAGAAGATATTAATACTTTTTGCATTCTGTTTCCATTCCAGTGGTATTTAAGTTTTGGTGCCTACTACCAATGAGTTTGTAGTAATTATGCTTTTGCTTTTTATTGAAAGTATATGTTGTATGCTTTCAAATAAACACCCAATCCCACTCTTTTATCTGAAAAGAGAATTACTCGTTTCTGATTCATTATTTTCTGGTATGAGATTTACTAGAACATTTCTCGTCTCATATTTCTCCGTCTTTGCCATTGAAGGCCATTGCTGAAGTTCTGGAACAAGTTCAAACAGATAATTATGTGCGGGAATCAATTTATTATTGTGATAAGAGTATCTTGTTGACAGGAAACTAAACCGAGCAAGTTATTGTGTCACTGAATCGATACCAATTGATGGATCTGCAACAAGAACAATAGATCGTCAAACAGGATGATCTCCATAAATAATTGGAACTTTTTTCTAGAAAATGTAGAACATTGCACAAAGATGAATATTGAACACATAAATTTTATGTGCTATCACTTGTAGAGAGAGACAGTCAGACCGATGACAGAGAGAGATAAAGGGAGAGAAACGAAAAAGATACAAGGAGAGAAACGAGAGAGATAAAGGAAGAGGCTCATACACACAGAGAGGCGCAGAGAGAAGGATAAAGAATGTCACACAAACAGACACTCACAGGAGAGAAGTAAGGAGAGAGAGGCGGGAAGAGATTGGGAGAAAGACAGGGAGGTACTGGGAGAAACAGGGAGAGAAAGGCGGGATGAGAGAATACAAACGAGAAATCAAATAGAAATAGAAATATCACTTTAACAAAAGATCCTTCTGGCACAAAATGCTACCATCCTCGCGAAGATCTTTTCGCAGGAAACACATTTTGATAAAGAATTTCCGTGCTATTTTTCCCCAACGAAACGGAAAGTGTGGCCCAATTTGCTATTTTTATAGAACCTTGAACCTTTTTAACCTCTAATCTGTTAAAAATAGATCATCTGTTTAACCCAGACAACGGTCAATGCAGCAAAGAAAGTTTGAACCATATTGCAAACAAAAATGATTTAGGATTCTCTCGTATCGTGCATTATATTTACAATAAAAATGTGAGAGGAAGGAAAGGACCCTAAAGGAATAAAATAGAAAAGCCTATTGATATACTTTATTATGTTAATACAATTACATTCAATTACATTTTAAATTTCTGAACTATAATTTTATTCGAAAGCGTGTGGCATGTTGTCCTTCAGATTAAGTATGCATCAATTTGCAGTGTATCAATCGAAAGTTGTGAGAGGAAGAGAGAAATTTGTTGAATAGTAGAACTTTGGGTAAAAAGGAGAAAAACAGAGAATGTAAGTGTAAAATTAAAAAATAAAGAGAATTGTATTGCTTGCATATTTATTTACAGCACGATAACACATTACATTACGATAATGTACAAAACAATGCTATAAATCGTAATGTAGGTTAAAAGTGCGAAGACCAAGTGCAAAAGAAAATAATGTCATTGAAATATAATAGAATAGTGTAAAAACACTTACTTACATCACAGGAATAATCAAAGAATAATGTATGATATAAGGAGGAGGAGCTCATAAAACGTCGTAAGTAATGATGGTGCACAGCTATAAGTTTACATATTTAGAAATTTCCCTTTTTAGGGGAGGAATTGCTTCTGTAAATTCGACACTCCCAAGGAATGGCTAAGAGGACAGCCGCATCAAGAAAGTGGTTGAAGTGCCGCAGGGATGCTGTCTGCGGCGGCGTCGCGTGGGGCGGCGCGAGGGGGCGTGGCGGGGCGGGGCGGGGCGGAGGCGCCGACGCGCGGCGGTGGCCGGATGCGCTACATAAATACTCGCGGGCGCGGAAATAGCGGCAGCCGGATGCGGTGGAGGCAGCCGTTGCCGCCGCGCCGCGCCACCTGCCCCAGGGGGCGGGGCTGGGCCCGTGGCGGAAGCAAGGCGGGAGGAAACAAGGCACGAGCGACGGCGGGGGCGGACACGGTGAGGAGGACGTCCGGGGAAGGTCGGGGCTATCGCCTGGGGGAGGGGGAAGGAGGAGGACGTGTTGGAGGGTGAGGTTCTCGTGGTGGAGGAGGAGGAAGGGGGGAAGACATCGTGCTAGAGGACGAGGAGGAGGTAGAGGAGGAAAGAGATGAAGGCGTGGAGGAGAGAGAACGAGGATATATAGGCGGAGGAAGTCAAGGAGGAGGAGGAAGAGTACGAAGACATCGTGGAGGAGGAAAGGGAGCTGGGTGTGGAAGAGGGAGAACGAGGATATATAGACGGAAGAGGCGGAGGATGTCAAGGAGGAGGGAGAAGAGTAAGAAGACATCGTGGAAGAGGAGGAGAAGGAGGGGGATGGAGAAAGGGAGGAAGACGTGGAGGAGGGAGAACGAATATATAGAGGGAGGAGGGGGAGCAAATCAAGGAGGAGCAGCAGGAAGAAGAGGAAGACATTGTTGAGGGGGGGAGGAGGAGGAGGTAGAGGAAGAAAAGCAGGAAGTCGCGCAGGATGGGGGTTGTAGTAGACCATCAAGGAGGAAGAAGAGGTCAAGGAGGAGGCGGGGGAGGATGTGGAGAAGGTGATACGCACAGAGGGCGCTGAGGAAACGCGAGTGCGTTTTGGGGCGCGAAGCTGCCGAGTGCACGGGTCGGTGCGAAATCCGAGACACGGAATGGTCCTAGCATTTCACTTTCCGTGCTCCAGCCGCCGTTTATCCGAATCTCAGCTGCGGTCCTGGATTTAAGCTAAGTTTAGGTCGTGAAAATGATGGGGCGGGTTCCCCGAAATATGGACTTCCGACCCAGTATATCTCTCCCTCTGCTAAAGTAAATAAGTCTGTCTCAAAGATCTGATTTAGGAATATAGTACGTGATTTCTGGAGTAACCGTCGGGTTTGCGACTAGTCATCGCAGGGCATTCCCGTTTCTTCTGCCGTCTCGTTCTTTCACTTTCTCTGTCTTTGTAATAACTTACCTCCCCAATTATAGTTATGATTGATGAATACGAGGTGGTGGTATGCGGCCCTTGGTTCCCTCTCATTAATCTTTCCTAAGTACAAATATTGTGAGGTCTTGAAGGTGAAAAGGCGGAGAGGTTTTAAGATTCTCTTCACAACTGTAGATAAACATTCATGGGCATTTACAGTTTTCTAGCTCATTTGCTGCAGGAATGAAAATAATTTCAATAAATTAATTTCATAAATTAAATAATATAATATTAATATAATCGCATACATTATACGCATGGATTTCACTGTCTCAGTTCGAATCATAAAAGCAGTTTTTTAATAATATTGATAATATGGAAGGCTCTTAGAAGTGACTAGAGGGCCTAAAATTTGTGAAGGTGAATGGTGATGTTCGCTATATAAAAATTAACCCTAAGTTCTGCAAAAATCAAAATCGTATATTTGCACTTGTTCGGTTGAATGTAAAATAAATTACGACGAACTTATTAACCAGTTAGAAACATAAATAATGAATAATAACATCTATTTTTGGGTTGTACATGTTTTACTCGTTATCCGTATTTCGTACCAGAGGAAGTGTAATTTGTGAGCTGTTTCGTCTATATCAACTGCTGCCTAGACTTCCTTTATCTTGAATCTCTCTAATCATCTTACACATCGTGCCGTCTCCGCTTTCCTTCTCAATTCCCAGCCGTCATTGTCAAACCGGCATCAGTAGGACATTCATTCTTTCACCTTCAAGGAAAGGACATAGTTATCCTCACATACTGCTACAACGCTCGCTGTTATTTACCTCTCACACTGCTACTACCAACGTCACTGCTATGCTTACCGTCACTCACCTGCCCATTGCCGCAGACGCAACCACAGCCACGGCCACCATTGCCAGTACCCCTCTGCAATCATCACCACAGTCATACTCTCTCTCTCTCTCTCTCTCTCTCTCTCTCACTCTCTCTCTCTCTATCTCTCTCTATCTATCTATCTATCTATCTATCTCTATCTCTTTCTCTCTCTTTCTCTCTATTCCTCTGTCTTTCCGTCCCTCTTCTTTGATTCCCATATTTTCTCCAACTCTCTTTTCCGCACTACAACTCTCTTTCCCAACCCTCTCTCCCAAACTCTTTCGCCCCCTCTCTCTTTCCCCCACTTTCTTTATACTCTCTTTTCCCTCTTTCCTCACCTTCTCAATCTTTCTTCCATTCACTCACTCTCTCCCATTTTCTCACTCTCTCTCCCACTCACTGTCTTCTTCCCTCTCTGTTTTCTGTCCCACCTGTCTCATCTTCCATTGTCTCCCCCTCCCACTCTCTGGCTCCCTCCACCAATCTTTGTCTCCCCTCCCAATCCGTCTCCCCCGCCCACTGTTTCCCCCTCCCACTCTCTGCCTCCCCTTCCCACTGACTCGCTCCCCCTCACTTTCCTTCGTCTCTCCTCTACCTCCTTTATCTCTTCTTTCCTTCTCCTTCTCTTCTATCTTTGTATGGTCCATTACATTCATTCCTGCGTTCACTGCCACCCCCTTTGGTTTTCCGCCTCTTCTTTCATCACCTCCAGCCCGCCATCAGCACGGCCGCCTCCCCCGCCCCTCGCTGCCGGCGTTCAGCGAAGCGGCCGGAAGCGCAAGTTAAAACCACGTGCGCGCGCGCGCACGCCCTTTCTCGTACTTTTACGGCCCCTAGGAATTCGTTCGGTTTCTCCTTACAACGTCCTTACGGCTCGGCCATTGGCTCTCTCTTCATCAAAGCGTTTCCGGGCGGGGGTTAATACGCTGCCCCGACCGACCTCCTTCTGAACTCCCTTTGTAGATTTCTTTTTCCTCCTGCTGCCACTTTGATTGGCCTGTCGTAGGCTCCTCTGTTTACAACAGAACCCCACCCCCGCCTCTCCGGCTTTCGGCCGATGGTTTTTGTGTCCTTTTATTAAAGCGAAATGCGTACGGCCATGTAGAAGCAAAATAAGTTCTCTTCACCGCCGCGCCGCCGCCGCCTCGTTATAGGGTGGGCCACGTGACACACACGCAGTATTATTTAGATTCGTGTTATTGAACGGCTGAGAAGGTAAATGAAAGGTGTCTCGCTTTTCTTATTTGGAAAATCACTTTTTGACAAAGTGCCGTTATGCGTATTCGAAGCCTCTGGTTACGAAGCCCTCCAAACAAGTCTTCCACTCCGCTGAGCTTGTTAGAGCTTGTTTTTTTTTCTTTTTCTCTGTAGTGGCAGAGCCGCACCGCGCCTCTCTGGCTCGACGCTCTTATGTTACGTTGCTCTGAACTTCGTCGGAACAGCTTCACCACCAATTTGAGCCATTGCTGCGAATTCTTTTTGAAGTGTGATTTCGTGAAGCTTACATGTTGTTTTTTTATCGAGTCGGTAGGAAGGTGTTAGATTGAGCTATAATTAAAACTGTAGAGAAGAGTAATCAACTGCACTCAACGTGTCTGTTTGATCTCGTAGGTAAAGCGAGTGGGGTGAACACTAAAATGAAGTATTGGCAGCTTATTTCAAAAGCTAATTATATTAAAGGTAGCGAGTGTAAAATATCAGATACATTTTGTTCGGGTAAGAATTTATTTTGAAATTAAATGAATATTCATTGTTTTAAATTATTAACATAAAATTATAATTAAAATATTCACGGTAAAACATTCGGATATTAAATGGAGTGTTATAGCCAACTAATCTCTGAAAGCAAAAATTATGTTTTGAAGAGAAAGAAATACCCTACTCGCATTTATTAACAAAAACCACATTCGTTCACACTCAATTATGTCTATGCCTAAAATTGAGAATATGTCTGGAGTAATGGAATCGTAAAAATCATGAGAATAAAGAACTAAACTAAAAAAGTGTGATACTAGATCCACTCTAAACATCTTACAATATGTTCGTGTATGTAATGACTTCCTTACAAGGTTTCGAGTAAACGACGAAGCTTGACCGCGGTAATAGATTATTTTAAACGTTTTAGTCATTTCAAAATGACCTCAATCTCATCGTGTCAACGCTTACTTTGCTCTCAGTTTGTACTTCGCTTTCGGTATTGCGAACAGTTGGAATTATTCCAAATAACTCAAAATGTAACATTGAAAGAGATGAGGAAGCAGCGAGATAATAATTGCGGAATTAACAGTAAGGTCAATTTTATCGATTGTTTTAAGAAATATTGTGAATGTGTACATACGATGATGACACCGCCTACCATATCTGTCACTCTGCACGATAGTCCAAATGAATCATTCAGTTATCGTTATGCAAGTGCGAAGCTTAATGAACTAATGAGCAAGTATTTCAAATGGCTGCATTTATATAGTTAAATGAGAAATGTTCAAGAATAGTTTTCTAACAGTATTGTTTGTCAGTTCTTTTTTTAATAAAAGACATTACAGTCGCTTTAATAACTTACGTTTCTTGAGAGGTATTCCTATTTTTTTCACTTTTCGTTGTCTAGAGACGTCCTCAGGCTGAAACGTGTTTCTCAAAGTGCAGCCTCCTTGATTCCTTTCAGTGTCCCCATCCCTCGCGCCGATGTGACGTTAGAGCCCGTATCGGTCTTTGTGCGTGCAGTTCGATAAGCGTAACGTGAGTTTTATGGCCAAATTCATAGTCGATACTTTAGGAGTAATGAAATGCTTAAACAATAAGGAGTTTCTCAAAATGAGAGGTCACTTAAGGAGTCTTGTATTTCACAGATGTCTCTTACGGGAGCAGAATTGAATGTTTCTTAAGATATCGGAAATGTTGCAACGTTGCATTTCCGTCAGCTGACTCAATGTTTAACAGTGGTGTTTTTTGGTCGAAGTTTGTAACCGTGTGTTTTCGTTGTGACTTGTGTGTTTTGTTGTCGAATTTACTTTAAACACATTTTTACAAAGCATATAAAGTATTTTGGGTTTTTATCAGCTCAAAATGCGTAATCTTTTGACCTGATGGAAACTACAAAATTCTTTATGTTAAGGGTCATTTCTGAAACTTCAAAAATTATGCGGCCCACTGTAGCTTGACTAACTTTACAGAGATCTACGCAGGCAATCTAAAAAAATATGTGATTTAATTTATATACACATCATATCTACAATAAGAGTTTGTGGAAGATATTATAAAAAAATGAAATATCTTTTGCAATCTGATAGAACGAACCTGAAAGGATTAAGTTGCGTAAAATCTTAATGCTATCATAATCTTCATAAGAGGAGGGATTGATAATCCTCTCTTTGCTACATTTCTTCTTTTGTCGATGATAGGAACAAGATTGTTTACAAAAAATTAAAACTAAACCGCTTTCTAAATTAATCTTCGTTCTATATTTCCAATGGATTGTCAGCATCTCTGGTATACGTCTTCATTACGCGGACGATATTTTGAGTGTAAAACTCAAAATACTCAAAGAAATCAGCGTCGTTCTCTGTCATGACGAGTAAACTTATGTGTTCGTAGACTTCACGTAACCAAAGCTGGTTAATCCTCTGGCGAATGAGTAATACATAAGGCCACAGGTGACCTTCCTAATACGCATGAGTGGTTATTCATTCGACACTCATTTGAAAGTAAGGACTCTTTATGGAACGGAATCTCTTACTTCAGGAACTCTCATTACAAGAAACGACTATGAATTCGGCTCTTACTAGTCCTGCATTAAAGGGATCCCCAAGGGGAGTACATACGTCGCGCACCTTGCCTCATTCCCATTCACAATTTACCGGGAAAGGGAGGTGGAGGTATGGATAAGATTTGTGGCACAAAACGAAACATCGTGTGGTATAATTGCAAACCATGCCACAACATACTGCATCCATTTCTTTCACGTAATTTGAAGCCACAGTCCAGATGTAAAGCATGTGGTTCAAGCCCCTGCGTCACCCTGGTCAGTCAGGTATGCCACAACACACAAGCAAACATCCAGGCACGAGGATGAATTCGAACCGGTGACCCTTTGATTTAATAAACAATTTGGATGTATTAAACATTACATAATTATCATGTAATCTTTTCTCTGTTTCTCATAATGTAAGCAGTTAACTATATCCTGCTTTTTCTAGAGTTCATGAGAAATATTCATCTACTTTAAGACTTGTCGAAAACAAAACGACTTCTTCACGGGTTCATCCAAGAGATCGTACATACCCTGCCTCAACATTTCCTTGCATCACATCCACAACCCCTCCCCTCCCAACATCCCGTTGACACACGATTCTTTCAGTCATCATTCCGACTAAGTGCTCAGAGAGCCGAGACAGGAAATACGTTTTTGCGTGTACCGCGCCGAGAACATACAGCTGCAAGCAATAGATTACAATTCATTCTCACCACAAGGCATTAGCGTAATGACACATCCGCCTCCTCCCGGCATTATCTCGCATTTTTTCTTAATTAGAACACTGGCTGACCCACTCTTCGTGCGTGCGTGAGTGCGTCGACCGTGATTTGTTTTATTTTTCGTCCGTCCCGCGATCATTACTCCCGACGTGAAAATTGCGTATAAAAAAGAAGGCGTGGAGAAAAACACTTAAAACCAACTTACTCACGGGTATCCGCTCTCCCCGGCCGGCGAGGGGACGTCGCCGGGGCGGCGCGGTGGCATTACAGTATTCAGGCGAAAGGGCGGGCGCGCCCCGCGGCGCCGTGTGTGCGGCGAGTGCGGGCGCGGCCGGGAAGAAGCCGTCGCCCAGCGCCGCCCCGCTCCGCCCCCGTCGCCCCGCTCCGCCACCGCCGCCCAGCTCTGCCGCCGCGGGCCGGACCACCCATCGGGTCGCGTGCGGCCACGGCGGCCGCCATGGCGGTGGCGGTGGCGGCGCCGATGCTGTGACGAGCATGCGTTTGACGTGGATGTTGCGAAATGAGTCATAGGGGAGTGGTGATGGTGAAACTAAAGGGGAAATGGCAGCAGCAATAGCGGTGGAGCAGTAGCTATAGCGCTGGTGCCCCGTCGGGTCGCGTGCGCCGACTGTGGTCGCGACGGCAGTAGCGGCGGAAGACAGTGCAATGGTCTTCGTTCAAAATCGGTACTGCCAAAGGAGTCATAGATTGTGTATTGTTAAATGAGTGATGAAAGCGGCAGCTGTTTGTAGGTAGCCGCTCGTCAGGTCGTCTGCCGCGACGGCGGCTGTGATGGTACTGTTGGTGCCGAAGCTGAGACGAAGTTGCGTTTGAAATGATTGTATGAATCTTTCCGAAAGAAGCTGCAGCGCCAGTTGTGAGCCTCTGTTTGCATTCGGTAACTGCGATGATGTTGGAGGTGGTGACTGTGGCGGCGGTCGTAGTGGTGGTGACTGACTGAAAGAGACCGCGTCGATGAAGAAAATGGATACTACGAAATTGATCGTGAGAATAATCAAATCTGCTAGTGAAGTCTACGAATGTGGCGGTACCATCGATGTTGGGTGTGAAGTTCAATGCAGGTCGCCGCAGAAAATGCGCCGCCAATAGCGTGACTGCGTTGGAAATCGATGTTGCGAAATAAATCAATGAAGGATAGTGATTGCGAATTTAGTAATTGATGTGGTAGAAGAATTATTCTCTCTCCTCTTTCTCCCCTTTTCTCTCTTCCCTCCTGTCTACCCTCATCTTTATCCCCTCCTCTCTACTTCCAACCCTCTATCCCCTCCTCTCCATCCCCTCCTCTCCATCCCCTCCTCTCCATCCCCTCCTCTCCATCCCTCTCCTTGACGACTGTATCGGCGATAAAGATAGTTAAGATAAAAGTGATAGCAATAGAGTCAGCAAAAAATTATGTCGCTGAAGTGAATTCGATTTGATAAAAGTTCTAACGTGACCTAGTGAGATAAAAATAGTCGGAAGAGCCCGGCAGCCTCGCAACCTAAGATGACACAGGGGTAAAGCGATGAAGTGATGGCCGCTATCGGAAGGGAGGAAAATGTACAGACACAGAAGGCTGTCTGAATGTTATGGATGCGAATAAAGCGGCACTATTTCTGATAGTAATAGAAATCATTGGGATGCCGTGGTGTCACTCAGTCTGACGGCGCTAGTATGAAAGACAGCAATGGGAAATGAGTTGGCAGACAGAGGTAGAGGAGTCAAAGGAAGATTGGATGATATAGAAGACAATGGCGCTTGTGTACATGCCGATTAGTTCCCACAAAAATAAATGTAATAGCAAATTTCGCTTCCGAAAAGAGGCGATCAGAGGCAGCGGCACGATCTACGACAATTCCGACGTTGGTAGAAAAAAGCGGTCTCTGTTGTGGCAGAAGGATCACGGGTGGTAGCGGCGGCGGCGGCGGTGGGGCGACGGGGGCAGTGGTGCGGCGGAGGCGGCGCGGGTGGCGGTCAGCGGCCGCGGCCTTGGCGGCACCGCCCCACCCCCGCCCTCGCTCCGGCCCCGCCCCGCTCCGCCTAGCCCCGCGTGGCGACGGCGCGATGCCGCCGCCGCCGCCGCCGCCGCCTTGACCCACGGGCGGCCCGCGCGCCCGGAAGCGCGGCGCTGCGCGGGGTCATGCGGCCACCGCGCTGCGCCGTCACAGAGGCGTCGCCTGTTGGGGCGAGCCCTCTCTGCCGCAGGCTGCTCTACTGCTCACGCCGCCGCCGCCACCCACGCCACTGACCCTGTCATCGCCACTGATGCCACCTCCACCTTCAACGCCACTACGGTAGCCAGCCCCAACTGCACACCCCCACGTTCCCCACCTCCGCCGCCGCTATCGCCACTACCGCACCCACCTCCACTGCGGACGTTCTCTGCAACTTTCTGCCGTAGCTCGTTTCGGATGACTCCCTATCCCTGGCCCTCGCCACCGACCTCAATGCTCACGATTTTAGTGAAGTGCCGTCCTCTTGCCGTTCGGGAAATCGAAATGCTTCCCTCTTTCCATTGAGAATTTTTTTGTGTTGTAGTATACAACGTTTAAGATGAGTTGAAGAAATTAGATATAAAGCGTTGTTTTTATTATAACAGAGTTACATAACCCCCCCCCCCCAAGCAAATACAAATGCGGTTTAAAACTTGAGCGAAACCCACGAGAAATTGAGCTTCCTTAAGAAAAAATAAAGCATTATAATTTTCACAATCGTTCATCTTCATCAGTACAGGCAAGGCATATTTGTTTCAAATCTACGCTATGGACATTGGCGTGAGTTCACGTTGTTTCCTTACCTCCGTCACCGCATCATCGCAACTCTTCTGCCTTACCAAGGTTCTGCAGCCACTCTACTGTCCGTTCGTTCCCCTTACGGTTACCACACCCGGCGGCGGCGCCGCGTCTATCGCACCCGCCGCCCCCGCCGCTTCCGCCGCCCCCGCCAGCACCTCCGATCCCCGCCGCCACATCGTCGCCGCCCTCGCCGCCGCCCTCGCCACCGCCACCGCCACCGCCACCGCCAACGCCAACGCCCTCACAGCCATCGCCACCGCCGCCGCCCTCGCCGCCGCCCTCGCCACTGCCCACGCCCTCACTCTCACCACCAGCTGCCCTCACTGTCACCACCAGCTGCCCTCACCGCCATCACAGCCACCGCCCTCACCACTCCCACCGCCGCCGCCCTCACCGATACCCCCACCGCCACCGCCCACACCGCCACCGCTACCGCCGCCGCCGCCCTCACCGCCACCGCCACCTCCGCAGCCGCCCTCACCGCCACCGCCATCGCTGCTGCCGCCGCCGCGGCCGTCGCAGCCACGCGGATCCGCGCGTGCACGCGGCGCGGCGGGCGCGCTCCCCGCCGGCGGCTGTCTGCGCTGACGGCTGCAGATTGTGATCGCCGGGGAGCTGCGTGCGAGTACCTCCGCGAAGGAGAAGGCGTCTTTGCGAGAGCGGTTCACAGAAAGGAATTCATTTCACCACCACAGGACTTTTCCTCTCCATTTTGTGTTTTCAGTTTCGTACGATGTTTCTTTTTTATATACTTTCTGTATGTATGTTTCGTAGACCGCAAAATCTCAAAAATCAGTTCAAAAACTGTGTTTCGGTGTATTCCAATTCCAACGACGAAGATACAATGACGTATCAGTCTTTCTTGAAGCATCCGTCACAGTAATGTACAATCATTAGCAATATCGGAATGGAAATACGTTTACCTACGATTATTTTTCTACAGTCTTTTTACATGTGTTAGAAATAACGAATTGACGGAGGTAGGGAGAAAATGAAAAATAGGTATCCGAAGTTCACATTTTCGTTATTGAGAAGTATTTAACCCCCAAATTTTAGCGGTCTCTTCAACTAATCCATATATGCTTTGCTGTGGCAAATTCTTTTCAAAGATCTGAATGTAGGGAAATATTTTTAAACGTTTTCGGTGAATAATATCCCCTCATACCATACTAATAATACCCCTCTAAAAGACATTTTAAAACACGTGATATATTTCATCAGATTTTCATTACACATGAATTTCTCATACATGTCCAAGAATTGGTTATAGTTATTCCGAGAAATTTGTAATTAGTATTCCTCGGCTTGGTCATGACAAATCTTAAACATCTTCACTTGAAATATAGCATAAAGGTCTTACTATATATAAAATTGTGGTATAAAGGGACATATTAAACTATACTTTAAGAATAGATTTGAGTTTGCGGGCATTTTGTAAAAATGAATTAATTCTTGGTCTTTCTTTTCTCCATTAACTTAATATATGACGGGGTACTAATGCCACGAAATAATTCATCAAAACATTAAATTGAGAAACAAATTTCTACGTATCTAGATTTTTATTTACTGAAGATCTTTTCCATCGCGTTGCGATCGTCAGAGCAGAAAATCATATACACAGGAATTTATTTTGTAAATAAATTAGTCCAATCATCTAAATGTTACCGAAAATAATTTCAGGTATCTGTTGAAATTCTTTAAACCGTGAAGATTTTACTTCTGTTAGAATGTTAATCCAAAATGCCCACAAACCAATAACAATCTTTTGAATGTGGACTGTCGAAGAAAGACGGTCACAATTTTTTACGATACCTTTACTTTTTTTATTTGTAATTTGAATATATTCATCATTTAATGATCGTTTTGAACAGTACTGAAACACATGCAAAAGTGGATCACTCGATAATAAAAAGTCTGCGCATTAAGTTCTTCGCAGTATTATGACCAATTTTAGATTTCTGTTCTTTATTCAACCAGTTTTCCTCCATCACTTCGAATTTAATATCCTTGCTCCGTATAAAAGAGCACAACACGTATCTAAATTACAGTTGCTTTCAGAGTAACTCCCGAGATCCATTTTACTTTGTAAATACCTACACATTTTCTCCTTTTATGTAACCTGTCTCGCGCCTCATGCAAAGGATAAACGAAAAAGTAAACTACTTAAGAGGGGGAGCTAGAAGCAACCAGTAACAATATTATCATTTCTTATATCAATAAACTGAACTTTATTTTGTCGGTATATTGCAAAGAAGCAAATAAAGGTTAAGATGAAAGACAAAATATGTCTGAAACTTTCTATTTTATGCATATCATACATAAATAGGTTTTATTGAAAAATTAATCTGCATTCAAATATTTTTGAAAGAATAATTTATTTCTCTTAGTTTTATCGTTTATTTTAATTCACGTTTCAAAGACTACATCGAAGGTACATGTTCTATCCATAATGTTCAATTTTTCATAAAGGAATTCTCAAATTTTTAAGAAACTTAATAAAAGAGTTGAGATGTTGTAACAGAATTTGATGTGAATGAACATAGTTATCAATTGGAGCTTTATCAACGCCTTTTTGACGAAGTGTAAATCAACGGTCTCCTTGGTTTCCTTGCATATCATGCACAAATAATAAAAAAGAAGGAATTTTCACAACCGTAATACACGGTGTCATTAAATTTGTTAAATTATTTCACTGTGTTAATGAGTGTTGAGACGAGAAAAAGACGAATTAAGTAATAGGAAACACAAAAAGAATTTCTCTTTCGCCCGGTATTAATAGTATGTATTGGTATTTTACCCTTGTTTCTTCTATTAGAACAAAACTATAGTGTTTTTCTAGCGTAAAATACTTCAAATATAGGTAAAAAATTGAAATGTATCTCGGAAGCTAAATTACACATCTTTTAAAATTTGATCCAAAGCATTACTTCAAACCATTCGTATCGTAATATAATTCACATTAGCAGCAAAACTTTTCATGGACCCCACGAAATCTTGTCACCTAGCTAACTTACCTGTTTGGTAATGCGATACTGCCAAGGGGAAAAATGAAACAAATTGAGCAAAAATGTAAAGAGAGAAGCGGGGAAAAATAGAAATAAAAATAGGAGAGAGGGGAAAATAGAAAGGAAATACCAAAGACCAACAAAAATTAGTGAAGAATGAAAAGGAAAGAGGATAAGGAAAAAGAAAGAGAAAAGGGAAGAGAGAAAATAAAAAGGAATGTGAAGGAAAAGGGAAGGGAAGACGGGAAAGTTAAGGGGAGAGAAGAAGGAAAAGTTAAAGGGAGGAAAGAAGAAAATGGGAAGGGAAGAAGGAAAAGAGAACGCGATGGAAGAAGGAATAGGTGAGGCAGGGAAGAAAGGAAAGGGAACGGGAGGGAAGAAGAAAATAGATAAGAAGGGCAAAGAAAAGATGAAGGAAAAGGCAAGGGAAGGGGGCAAGCTAAAGTTAAGGGAAGCGAAGAAGGAGTATGATTTAGAATAGATAAGCAATATGAAGGATATGAGTATTTTTAAGGTTGATTTTCTCCACTTTTTTTCTTTCGTTCACTTTATTTACGAAGAAGGAAAAGAGAAGCGAAGAAGAGCAATGTGGTACACCTGAAGGCACCGTGTGCATCTCATCGTACTCGTACTCGTACCGAGCGGCGCGGCGTGGAGACGCGGGCGGGTCGAGTGCCCGGGCGGGCCTGCATTCCCCTTCACGCTCCGCGGCGGCGGCGGCGATAGCCAAGGGCAATAAAAGGCGGTACGTGTTTTTGTCCGTTTTGAGATACGGAACACGAGGACGCTTGACGCCGACGCGACGCGATGCCAGGTGACAAAGGCGCAGGCGCGTGGCGGGCGCTGCGGCCGTCGCACCGCCCCAGCGGCCCACGGGCTGTCGCGCTGTGGACGCCTGGGGTCGTATTTATGAAGCCCTGCCAGCAGAGCTCTTAGTGGCCTGCCATTTGGGAGCTTGCTGGGAGGTGAAGGAGCGACTGCCATTGGCTGGGGGCCGTTCATAAATCGCAAAATCGAAACCTGGCAGCCTGCTAGGCCTAGCAGACCCCTGGAAGAGGTTTATAAATACGGCTCCTGGAACCGCAGCTCCGTTGCTCTGCTCCTTGCTTGCACTGGGAGTCTTCTTCGACCCCACAAAGTTTTAATTTCGAATCCCGGAGTTTCGTGAACAGTTTGTTTTCCTCACCGGTACATGGGTGTTTTTAAATTGTACACTAGAAGAGATTACCGCTTAAGTAGTACGTATTTGCTGTATCTCCAAAATTTAATTTCCTACCGTTTAACGTTTTAATTCTTCTTCAATCTCTTTTATTTTCGTCTTCTTCTCGTCGTGCATCTCTCCAGCTCCCTTTTCACTCTCTTCTATTTTTTTACTCATGTTGTCACGTGTTTTCTTTACTCTTCACCCACCTCTTTTATTCATTCCTCCCCTTCTATCCATTTTTAAATTGCCCTTTGTCGATTCATGTACTCACTAAATCATATTTCTGTCGTCGATCTTCTCGCACCTTTTGCCTTCCTTTTACTTAGTTTTGTACGTTATTTTTAATGTAATAATGCTTGTTATAATGTAAAAGCATTACCTTTTTACGATTTTTCCATCTTTCACTTCCTCTCCATTCTACTTCAAGGCACTCAACACAATTTCTTTAAGATTGATTATTGTTTTACTTTTTTGGACTGTTTTAATTTTGGAGTATTTTTAAGGTTGATTTTCTCCTTTTTTTCTTTCGTTCACTTTATTTACTTGCTGTCTCGTTTATTTTGATATCTTTCCTAATGGCGTATGTAGCTGTTACGTATTTCCGTCACGGCTTTCCTGATCGTTGTGTAGTGTCTCTCATCTCTTGCGTCACCTCCTCCGCTACCAGATCACGAACCGGCACGTGCCCTCTCGACTTGTGCCCCGCCCTGCCTTTGCGGCGTCCCGTCAGCCACTCCTTCCCGTCCTTCCGACACTGGAGCTACAACCGGCTGTGCCTCTGCTGCTGTCGTGTTCATCGCCACCGCCATAATCGCAAGTCTTCACCTTCAACGCTATCAGTAGAGACATCTCCCCCACGCTGCCACCACTCCCACCGCAACCATTCCCTCGTAACCTCTGCCAAACCGACTCCGCCCGCGCCGTCATCGTGTCCGGTACCTTCCCACATCTGCTACCGCCTCTATCGCCAGCACCTACGCCATCGCCACCACCACCAACACCACAGCACCACTACCGTTTCCTGTGCCTCCATCACACTATCATCTCGGTTTACATTCGCTATAACCTCCATCGTCGATGTCCCTACAGGCATAATAATCCCTACCCCATTTGCTACATGCCTGTGTTGCCAGTCTCCATGATCTTTATACCCACCGTTTCTGCTCTCACCATTTCTGTCACCAAATTCATCGCCGCCACCCTCTTTACCTACTCCATCATCGCCTTCGGTTCGACCGTCATTTCCTCCGCCGTCACACCGGATCGGACCCCATCACTATGCCGCCGCCTCCATCCTCATGCCGCCGCCACCTCCCCTCCTCCGCAGCCGGAATACTAAGGTCGGCGCCGGGCGCCGCTCCCTGGTCCGGCGCCGCCAGCGCAGCGGGTGGGCGGGCGGAGCGGGGGCGGGGCCGGGTGCGTGGCGGGGGAGGGGAAGTGGCGGGCGAGCGCTCGCCCGCGAAAGGCGATTCCTCCCGCGCCGCCCGCAGGGCCTTGGCGCGCCCCAAAAGGCGGCGGCGGCGCCTCGTCACGGCCGCGTCTCCCCGCCCCGCCCGCACCGGCCCGCGCCGCGCAGCGCCGCAAGTCGCCCCGCCCCCGCCCCGCCCCCGCCGCCCCCCGGTTGGCGCTGCGCGACGCGGCGGCGGCAGCTGACACGATGTTGGCGGACGCGGAGGTGGTGAGGTGGGGGCGGTGGCCGTGGCATTGTAGCGGGGTCGGGGGAGCGGGGCGGCAGAGATGGCAATGGCGTTGGTGGCTTTGGTTTGAGGACGGCGGTGGAGATCGTGACGGAGGAGACTTACGGTTCGTGGCGATTGGCGGTGGAGAGGGCGTTCGAGAGGGTGGTGGGTGAGGACGGCAGCGGCGGCGATGGGGACCGTGGCGAAGGCGACTACGGTCGTGGCGATTGGCGGAGGAGAGGGCGATAGTGCGGCGGGGACTGCGGCGGAGGCGGCGAGTCCACGGCCCAGGCGGCGATTTCGGCGCCACCCGGGGCCCCACGCCCAACAGGATCCTTCGATCGCCATCGAAGATGGATGGCAGCCGGAGCTGGGCATTGCGCTCTTTATGGAGTTAGCGGCCTGGCGCGGCGCGGCGCGGCGCCCGCACGAGTACGCCGGCTGCCGGCGTGGGACGCCAGGCAGGCATCTCGCGTACGCGCGGCCGACGTTTGGCTATCGCCTAATCTCCGGCGGCCCCGCTGCGTTGTAGTACGCCTGGTTACGGGTCTGAATGGTGCTTGATTTAGAAACTTCGAAATCGCTGGCGGTGTTATTGAACAAAGTGACAAATGGGCCTGACAAAAAACTATTTTTCATCGGGCTGTATTGATTGCTGTCGTTATTGATAAAAATGTTATATTTGAAAATGATTTTCAGTTTCTTTTAACACCTGCTGTTATACATGCCGATAATGACACTATATATTTATTCTTGAATACTAATTACCGAAATGCTGGTAAATATTAAGAGTAGTTTTATGCTCGCATATCAGTAGAAGCATATCATTACTAGCAGGAGATATAACAGCATCGACGTCACTTATTATCCTTTCATTGATTTCGCTAATTTGTCCATTCATTACATTCTTGACAGCTCGCGAGTGACAAGACAGTACGTATCAAGAAGTTGCGTAATAAAATCATGAAATCGGTCGCACGTCAGAAGCGGTCATTCATGTAATTTCAAAGAAATCATTACAAAACTTACGATAAATTATTACTTTACTTCCTGCAAGTATCTTTTTAACTTTCAGAATTTGGTAGCCATTATGATCGGTCTTCTTATTGTTACTTGACGTCCAGGCAAGTTATTCTACTTCTTTCAGAGAAAACTGACTGTATCCTATACGTATGGAAGTAACAGAATTCTTTCGATAGTGAAACAGATTGTAGGTGGTGAACATTGTATATCTCATAATTATGTAATTATATGGTTCCTCATCGTATAATATAGTAATCATCATAACTTTTTCATCATATAATTATATAATTCCTCCTATTAATGTTTTGATTATGTTCTTTTATTCTTAGAATTTTCACTAAGAGCTCATAAATGAAGTATGTTTTAATGTATTGGTTCATTCTGTATCTCATGAAGTCCATAAAAATGGTTGTTGACTGCGCATCAACTCGATCCTAACTAAGATGAAGTTTGGAAAGTACATCGTAGAAATGTGTTTTTGGGTTACTTTCGCTCAGATGTGCCCAAGCTTTGTCCAACAACCTATATTATTTATGGCTACGTGACATTGAATATTTTCGAATTACATTTGCTCTTAATAATGTGCACTTACTTTGCTACACATTCATAAATAAACTCTTCAAATTTTACTGGATGTTGTGCTTTAGTGGTTTCATATACAGTGAATCCCTGAGTCACTCTCACTCCTCCTTTCCTAAGTAAAATGTTTCTTTAACATTGGGAAACTGGCTGCGAAAAACCATAGGCTTTATCGTCGATTACATTACCTGCCGTTCGATCGCAAATGCATTTAAAGGCGCGTCGCAGGACTGGAGCTAGAAACCGCGCTGCACAGCGGCTTGCATTCGACACAACGCCGGCAGCCGGGATACCAGAGGGCAGATGCGGCCCTCTACTCATCCCGAAACAGGCTCCGAGCGTATAATTGGACTACAGATGATGACCTTCGATAGCAATCGAGCTGCCAAAGACCTCGGAACAGGTACTATTGGCGCGCTCAGGCGGCTGGCGGCCGGGGCCAACGGGAGCGCATAATCCTGTGAAGCGACGGAGAAAGCGGGGAGAGCCACGCTCTTAATCGAGACGGCGCGGCGCGGCGCGGCGGACACAAAGCAGCGAGCCACCGCTTCCTCCCCGACCGCAACCGCTGCTTCCGACTTCGCGGCCACCGCTGCAGGAGCCGTTTGGCTTCTCTCGCGCGCGACGTGCCATCTCCGTGCTCGCCGGATCGCGGCTCGACGCCTCCGCCGAAGCCCTCGCCGTTGGCTCCGACTCGCTGTCTTCCCAACTCGGCAGACTTACAACGCGACGTGTTTCTGACGTGACTTCCCCCAACTCGCCGACCGTCCAACTTGCCGTCCCACAACTCGCGGTTCGTGAAATAGCCGCCCTCCTCTTGCGGTCGCCAACTCACCGTTTCCACTAACTCGCCGTTTCCCCGACTTGCCGTTCTCCCCGACTTGCCATTCTCCCCGACTCGCCATTCTCCCCAACTCGCCGTTCTCCCCAACTCCCCCATTCTTCCCAACTCGCCGTTCTTCCCAACTCGCCGTTCTCCCCAACTCGCCGTTCTCCCCAACTCGCCATTCTCCCCAACTCGCCTTTCCTCCTCACCGTTTCCTGAAATCTCCCCAACACCAATGTCTTCGTATTCGCAATATCAACACCAAACTCATCTTCGCCGTGTCCCGAACTCTACATTCTCTCAAAAGGCAGACTTACGAAACTTGCGTCCCTACTAACCCGCCGACCCTCAATCTAGAGTCACACCAGCCGTCGTCCTCACAATTCGCAGGTTTTGTTTCAATCCACCGTCTACACCGACCCCCGTCCTGCATATATTGTCATTACAGTCATCCCGTTCTTGTTCCACATATTCTACCGTCTTTGGTCCTCTGCCGCCTCTCCGACTGCAAACTCCATGTAGCTTTCAGTACATTGAAGTCCGTCTCCACATCGTCACCAGTGCCTCCACCATTTTGCTACGCATTCTGCTTCACAACATCACAGCCACCTCAAAAGCCAAGTTCTCCTCTTCCTCCTCAAACTTCAGAACCACTATCGTTCTTTTCTCCATCGCTGCTCTTTTACGTGAGTTTCCACGGTTACCGCCTTCGCCACCTTCCCTCGTTACGTGAGAAACAATTTAGAAAACACCTTCAGCCGAGACCCATCGGCCGCTATTCTTCGTTTACCGCAGAGCGGTTCGCAGCGGGCCATTGAAGCTATCGAAGAGGCACGACGGGAAGGCGCGGTAACGAGCTAGCGAAGAAATTTATCGCGTCGATAGCAACGGACGTGATTAACACAACATCGTGATGAAAGCGATACTTAAAACGAAGGAACCAAAGATAAAGATAATAAAATTTCCGAAATCTGGGTTGCAACACAGCAACAGCAGTCATAGTCATAGGAATGACAGCGATGATTGTAGTAATTTCTTTTAGATAATTGGACGATGCTCGTTGTGCGAAGACTATAATTCAATTCTAAATATTCATTTTAGCTCCAATGAGGGTTTGAAGTGGGTCTTACAGATGCTCATTCTTTTTTTTTAATAAATTGTGTCTTAATAGTTGTCAGAGATCGATCGAATTGCTTGAAATGAGAAAGTGAGTCTTTTCTACATGAATTTCCTATTGGAGCAGCAACTTCCAAATAAAGACTTCTTAAATAAGCTATAGCATTGAAGGAAGAGAAGTGATGTGCACTACACTTGACTCGCGGACACCGAATCACCAGTTGTGAACTTGTTTGGACTTAGGCGGACAAGCACCTCCCGTCGACAATGGAGGTCACTCTACTTTCGCGCTAATGATCATTTTCATAAACTTATCTCTTGCCAATAACTCTGATCTCGAGTTCGAAAATAAACTACCAGGAAATGAAGCTATGAATCTCCCAACCGTTTTGCATCGTTTTGTGCTTCCTGGAGTATCAAATTATCTTGATTTATAGTCACCAAATAACATCCTTCGAAGGGCATGTATTTAGTTCCGCGATCGCCGAAGACCTGGTCGTGGTTGATGGCAAGGTGGTAGTGCGGCAATGTGCGTACAGTGTAGGGTGATGGTGACGGATTGATCAATACGAGCAATAGACAATGTCAACACTATATACGACCATGAGGTTCGAGAATTACATAATGAATATCAAATGTCGAATATCAAATGTCGAGTGTTTTACAGTGTTAGATGGAGACAGGTGGCGAAATTAATGTTAGTTCTACACTCGGCAATGCAGTAACCTAGTGAATTGCTGTAATAAAGTACTAGCGTGTAGAAATGAGCAAGAACAGAGAGAGAGAGAGAGAGAGAGAGAGAGAGAGAGGGAGGGATACTGAGGGTAATCTATTGTTAGAGCTTGTTGAAATATAAATTTGTAACTTTAGTAATGTTCACTGATTTGGATAGATAATAATATTTCTTTTTGTGATACTTCCCTTATGAGATTTGAAATCTTAAAGCAATAAATTGAAACAAATTAATGTAACGATTTATTGCTTATGAAGATACGATAAATTGAGTAATAATTAATTTTTATTACCAATCGTTGAATAGTATAATAACGGAAGCTGTCGTTCAATGTCAGTATGAATTTCTATCCAAAAGCAGACTATATTTACTAAAAAAATAAAGTACGAAAAACTACATATGAAATCGATCGAACGAAGTGAATGCGATGCAGGAGTGGAGATTATTGAAGAAGAGAATGGTGATGACGACAAAGAGAACGGTGGTGATAATCAAGAGGATGGCGATGATGACGGTGAAGAGAATGCGGATAGTGATGAAGGAGAAGCTGAAAAATAAAATATTTGAACAAAAGAAATGATTCTAATTAATCAATTTAAAAAATATTTATTTGAAATTTAAAAAAGATGTGTTTGAAAGAATTGACTTGCCTCTCAGAATCGATCTTTTTATACAAAAACTGACCCTGAGGGGGTCAGGCTCATCTAGGAGAGCCGGAACGACGTGGGCGTTGGCAGCGACTGGCGATTCGGCTCCAGTGGCAGCGCCGGCCACATGTGCGTCCGGCGGCCCGGAAAAAGCCCGCGCCAGGAGCAGCGCCCGCCGCCGCCGCCAGCACAGGCCGAGCGTGGGACGGCGCCACTGGCGCATACGTCCCCCCGCCGGCCCCCACCGCCCCCGCCACCCCGCCCCGCCCCCGCCGCCCCCGCCACCCCCGCCACCCTAGCCGCCCCCGCCGCCCCCGCCGCCCCCGCCGCCCCCGCCGCCCCCGCCGCCCCCGCCGCCCCCGCCGCCCCCGCCGCCCCCGCCGCCCGCGCCGCCCCCGTCACCCCTGCCGCCCGCGCCGCCCCCGCTTCCCCCCCGCCGCCGCCTTCGCCCGCTACAAAAACGCGTGGAGCCCAGGAGGTGCTTCGCGGCGCTGACCATGGCCCCCCTCTTCACTCTGCTCGCCCGCCATGCCACTGTGCCGCGCCGCTCTCGCGGAAGGAAGCAACGTGCCATGCGAAGTAACACACACAGTAGCAAAAATGATGGGTTCGTGTGTCCTTAAAGGTGGCTCCATACATTCGTTATTCGGTGAGTAGCAAGCAACCGCGTGTCGGTCTTTAGGACACTTCAAAGGAAGCGAACATTTGCCGAACACATCAGCTGTCGGGATTTGGCGAGCAGTAGCTCGTTGCTCTGTGGATGGCGAATGTATGGAGCCGTCTTTAGGCCCAAATTTAGGAACATTTCTAAAAATGAGGCGTTTTCGTAAAGGTTTTATATTCTTGCCATATATATGTCCTATAAAACGACCCCCGAACTATCAACAGCCATTAAATTTAGTTTAGATCAACGATCATCATTTCTTGCAACTAACAGCACTGTACCACATCCAAGAGTACAAAATGGGACCCATTTGACAAATTTCTCAACAACGAAAGTGAGGATGTACTTCAGGAACTATTTGCATCAGGCGATGAATGTGAGAAGTTTGTATCTATCCTATAGTCGACCTCGTATTTTTGGGGACTTTTTTAATTCATCTATCGCCATATCTGCTCAAATATACGATAGACGAACGATTTCGTTGTTTTTGTTGTTTCTTTGTTTGTTGCTTTGCGAAAAATTTCGAGTTTTGTCGAACGCGCGTTTGCGTAGAGCGGCAACTGAGACACCAGAGCAGCTTTGCCCTGTACTCCTAAATTCCGGAAACGTGGAAAGCGAGTCGTAGAAATGAGTGCTACTGATCTCTTACAATCATCGTCCTGCTCTAGAGCTTACAACCATCGTTAATGCTATGGAAGAAACCTCTAGTTGAAAAAGCTCACCCGAATTTTTACGAATACCACAATGTACGTTTGTGTTGTCTGCCACTGTGATAAAGGAGTCTGTGTATCCTGGGGCAGATCTACGTATTCGCGGGAGGGAAGTCATACCGTCATGGAAACCCGGCCACTTAATATGTTGAAGTTTTCGGATAGTTTAGAAGATCAATAAGATAAATAATGTTCAATGTGGTCGTCATGGGCAGCCTAGGAGTTAAAGACGCAGCGCCACACCAATTTCGTTAGCGAAGGTCGTGGCTTCATGTACCACCGTAGGCATGGTTCAGTCATCTTTTACTGTCATTATCGAATTCTAGAGCAACCCGTGGTTGTTGTGGCGCAATAAATATATACTTGTAAAACCTCTCATGAATATTCCAAAGTATCATCATTATCGAAGTCGTAGGCTTCCGCGGCCAGAATCATGATTATCTTGGCTGTCCGATTGACGCCGCGTTGAAGGCAATACAGCCTAGGATCGCTAAGATAATATTTATCGTCATTGTCGTTATCATCTACTGTACCGTAATTATTTGTATCATCTACTGACCAGATGTGTCAGATCGCTCATGTGTCTAAAAGTCCTCAGTAATTGAATAGACACTAAATCCCAATAAGTTAGTGTAAACAAACTTCGCGTGAAGTTCACCGGTGGAATCAATGGATAATCTCTCAGTTGTTCCTTTCCACTACCCATTCTTCGAGGTCCCAGGAGCGGAGAAGGGGGTAGTTCTTCCACACTTGCCAAATAGTTGAAGAGTTTCTCTCAGGCCACTCTGTCTGTTTCACCCAGATCGCTGTTTTGCCGTGTCATTGTATATTCACTTTCAGTTAGAGAAATCTCTTTCACGGTCGCTTACGAAAAAAAGCGACAGTAAGTTATAAACTGCGTGTCCTAGTAGAGTTACTCACAAGAAACAAAAAAAATTATGGTCCGTTGATTTC
>BLKR01015733.1:0-53733 GCA_011170035.1 Teleogryllus occipitalis | reverse complement strand
CCTCACCTCACCCACCTCACCCCATCGCACCCCTCCTCCCTCCACCCGGCTCCGCCCCGCCCCGCCCCGCCCCCGCTCCCGCCTCGCGCGCGCTCCGCGCCGCCTCGTATCGGCCGCTGTGCCCGCGAGTGCCTCTCGGCTGGCGCTGCAGCGAATCCGCCTCGGCCTCCACCTCCACCTCCGCGCACCTCGTTCGCCCCGCTGTGCCCGTGTGGCGGCGTTTCCAGCTGGCCCCGATGCGGGCGGGCCAGCTCTTTCGGCTCGGTTCTCGAATTCTTGATTTCATTGAATCATTGCTTGTCAGCTTTTTCCTTTTAGAAAGTTGGCAGCCAAAATTGAAGAGAGTATAGTGGTCAAAGTATTTTTTATTGTACATCCTACAAAGAACATCCCATGCATTGCAACCATTCTGGATGCGAAAAAATAGACTTATATATATATATATATATATATATATATATATATATATATATATATATATATATATTAATAAATAATGCTAGTAAATTTACAAAATTAGGAAAAATTGAATATGAATGTATTAATGGTTAATGGTGGCAAGATTTTCAACACGAGCTAGATGGCTGGACGAGTTCAGCCTCTGTGTGGTGGATAATTTTTGTGGTCGACTGCTCTGATCCGTAGTTTTCTGTGGTTTCCACCATTTCGGGTGCTTAGAGATTGTTCAGGCTGGGGCGGTGCCCCGCTTGTGTGAGATACCTGGTTAGGGATAGCCCCGCTTGCTGACGTGTAGGTCGGCGGCAGATCGCATTGGGAGAAGATGCACGCCACCTCAGTAATGGAGACATGCGCAACGCTTACGGAACTAATGACCATATTAATAGGAGCTCCCGAAAATAATCAACCAATCAAATCCAGTCAATCAACCATGAAGTATCATAAATATAAAAATATCGTAATATTTGATTCATGCAAGGTTTTTATCTCAATTCTTCAGTATTTTTCATCCTCAGTTCGAACTTTAGACTTGTTGAATGAATGGAATGAATGATCTCCCATGTTTGCAAAATTTACCATATTTATTTAGTTTTAAGTCGTTTATTTTAAAAGTATTTTTCAGCAACGGTCAACATAGTAGTAAGTAAGGTCCCTATAGCAAGTAAGATCTCTATCGACGAGGCGATAGAAATCACAACAATAATCTGGACTGCACCAATATCTTCGAGTACCACTTCTGATCTTTTCACTTGCTCTCTTTCCCTCCACTTCACTCCAGTAACGTGACAGTTCTGTAATCCCCATTCTCGTCCGCGCTCTAATGTCTTCTAATTTTTCTTCATTGGCGGTTTCATCTGTTCGTGCGTTTCCGGAGGAGGGCGGCCCCTCGTCGAGTGTCGCTCTCCACATAATCCCTCGCTCCAATCTCGCGCCCTCGCGCGTGCAATCTCCTCCAATCGACTGGTGAACTGTTGCGCCGTCTCCCCTCCGAGTGCCAGCGGTCTGCCGGCGGTGCGCCCGGCCTCCTGCCGTGTGGAGGCGCTGGGCGGAGCGGAAGCGAGCTTGCAGTCGAGGCGCAACGTGGACGGATGAAATGTGGAGAGTGGAAGGGCGTGCGGTTGGAATGACTGTCCTGGTGAGGGGTGACTCTAAGAGAGCGGATGAGTTTGCTGCGGAGTGAGGCAGGCAATTGAAGAAACAAAAGTGAAGGTTGGGAAGGGATGAGAGGGGATGTGGGTGAGTGGTAGACGGCTGTTCATTGCTGTCGAGTAGATTGCCGACGCCCCTGGGAATGTTCAAATGTGGTCATTTTCATTGTGGCAATTGGGAATGCGGTGTCTCTCACTCCAGTGGCGGCTGGATTCGAAAACCAGCCGTGCGCTGTAAGCAATTGCTTACCTATGATTTTACAGCGCCCGCCTCCCCCTTCAATGTTCCAAATTTGTAATATAGTTATTAAAATATTTTGATAATAGTTATTTATGACACGAGTGGATAAAGTAGCATTTAAGTTTGCGGGTAGGAAGTGTTGCGAAATATTGCGCAATCATACCAGCAATGTTAATTAATCACTTTTACTACGTGTGTCATACACAATTTTTAGACACCCTTACTCACTTTTATTTTACTTTTATTCAAGTAAACAAATCACTTAATGAAACTTTAAGGTCAGTAGTAGCTGATGCGGCCAGAGGAAAGTATTTTATTTTCTTTGTTGAACTCACAGATTTTTCTGAACACTTGAGCAGCATCTCACTTTTAGCACTAGTGTTAAAAATTGAACTTTTAGCTTGCATATTGTGATAAGACGAGAACACCGGGTTTAATTTGAATGCTAAATTTTTTTTAATTTAAATCTGTAAATTTACAATCTGTTCAAAACAAGAACAATAAGTAAATATGCTGTTAGAAATTACAAACTTGCATGGAAAGGTCACCCACTGGTGATCTTCCTTTATCATATTACACACTTGTAATGTTGACAAAACATTTGGTGTTGATTTTATTACAGTATTATCACTATTGTCATTTTAAAATATATTTGGAAAATCCAATGGTTTGAACTTTTTCAGTCTTTTGACTTCTAAACTATTGTCCAGTAAGTTCATGGCTAGTACATTTTTATGGTTTTCTAGTTTGCTGACATATTTATGGCTAAAATTTTGAATTTCTTGTTGTACTGTTGGCATGTTAAAATCATTATGCTAAAATTGACATTCAGCGTTAGTAATAATGGCATTGTTTACAAACTCCAAAGTCAAAGAATACCGTATGCGTTGTTAGGACAACCGTCTACCAAGTGTAATATTCCATGCTTGGTGTCATAGTGCTGTACTGATGGACACGGCCCCGAACACATTTATGAAAAAGGTGAGGAAAGGGCATTGAAAGCCGTAATATTCTAGGAGGACGCTAAAAAAAGATATTGAAGCGTACACACGTAAGCTGTTGGTGAGGTGCGAACGGATTTTCAGCAAACACTGGGGTATTATTGAAATGATAGTGAGGCGAGAATTTATAGTTAGTTTGATAACTTGGTATTGTTAAAATAATAGTCTGGAATTGTAATTGTAGATTCTATTAATGTAGTAGTTGGAAGTTAAAATTAAAATAGATTCCGTGTTTCAAGGGGGTATATTTTAGCGTAGCTCCGTAGACGGAAGGATTTTTCTATAAGTAACTGAAGATAGACAGTCGCACGTAGTTGTTTCATACGAAACACAGATAGGGAAAGTCACAACTGCGTATTAATTAATGGGAAATATTAAATTCTGTTAATACCAAATCGTTTAGGGCATTCTGGAACATTTTAAACTTATTTTAATGACAGGCAAAAATGCGATAATTGGGTTGCCAAGGATTCCATGGACAATATTCTCCTGGTTAGCCGAGAAGTCTTCTAATAGGATACTGTAGTAAGCTTACGAACTATATTCAAACCCGTACGGTGTTTTAATATTCTATGTACAGAAAAAGTAATTTTTATGAGATCAGTAGAATTTCTAATATAAATAAAAATAAATGTTAATTTTTATTGTTGAGAAAGGCTGATAATTTATATTTGTTACCATCAATCTAGTAATTGGTTTCAATCAATAGAACTACTAGGAATTGTGATTCTGTATAGAATTACACGTCCACATGCAACACGTAAGGAGTAAATGTTGTAAGTCGAACCCATGATTAAATTGAAAATAAATTTAATAAATTAGTATTAACATTGTGAGCATTTATGAGCCATGCAGGGCAACAGTAGAAATATTATTACTATAATAATAGTAATAATAATAATAATAATTATTATTATTATTATTAACAATAATAATAATAATAATAACAATAGCAGTGTAAGTAACTCCATTCATAATTTTACATTTTTGTTGTAAATATTATCCAGATTCGGCAATAGTAAAAATTTCATAAGAGAGGAAAATGACATTTCACAATACCTTCAAAGAATCGCTTTTACTACAGGCTGCCTAAAAAGAAATTTTAGAAAATGTTTCAAATTATCCACCAAAATTAAATAACAAATCTTTTTGTATTATTGTTTCTAGTTTAAAGTACAACCACATTAAATTCATAATAATTTCATCTGGAATTTCACTAAAATAATTTATATTTCTTGTGTTACTTAAAATTGATGCTGTTAAATTGTTGAGAATTCATTTTATCAATTACAAAAAAAATAAACCTTAAACTTATTTTACAGGTTCAAGGCCCATTTTGCATCCATATCACAGTTGTAATTATAAGCGCCATCTGTTAATAGTTACTTATGTTCTAGTATGAAACTGCTCGATAGATGGGTGATCTGTGTTGGAGAGTAAGGGGTCACTGTCAAGATCACTGGTAGTTGAAGCCTTTAAGAGCTTAATGGACAGTATTTTAGCGCTTGCGCACAACACGAATGCTGGGATCTGCGTGACGTCATCAGGATTGCTCGTTAAAAAAAAAAAAGCCCACGCCAGACTCCAGACCGCCCCGGACGTAGGCGCGCATTTTCAGAGAAATCGGAGTCGATATAAGCAATCCTTACCAGTATTTTGATCGATGAATTAAGAGAAGACACACAGAAGCACTGTAGCGTCTATGAACCTATCGCCACCGGCCTTCTCTGAAGGCAAGTGATTTCTCGTTCGGATCATTTGTCATGGATTTGAATCTGCCCTATGCATCTGTTGCATTTGGTTGACCCTACAACATTATAAGTTTGTTGTCGACTTACCCAAACACTATTCAGACGCGTGTTTCTTGAATCCCAGACAAATTGAAAAAGTGGAGTGAAAGTTGTATCACATTGCGTCTACCTATAAGTGTAGTCGGAATAATTTTGCCATCTGACGGGACACACCCAACATTTAGGACAGATACGCTACCCCAACAGAACCCGATTAATGCAATTCTGAAACACATTGTATAAACTGACACAGTGCTGTGACAGGCAGCCTCCTTACCGCCTTTCCTGAAACCTTAAACCGAATATCGGTCGAATTAATAAACAAATTAGATGCAAATTCACAACAGTTTTCATGAGTTGCTTGCTGCCTGTAATTTTACGATCACCATATCGTACTCAACATCGTAGTCAATACTTTTACAATTATTGGAGGTTCTCAGCGTCCTATTCACGGCTGCGATTCAGAGTTGCCGTTTTGGAACATACTGACCAACAAAAGACATGAGCTGGCGTACCTCCACATTCTCCCACTGTCCCGCATTCCCACCATAGCTCTCCTCTCACTCGTCTCATCATTTCGTTAACTCATTCACAGTGTCAGATATCCACAATGGCTTGACAATTTCTGAATATATGAATAAATTAAGGGCACATTCTTTATTGTATTTCTGCCATACAATTTAGAAAAAATAAATATTTTATTGGTTTCCATATCGATTTTTATGACTTTATTATAAGTCGTGGAATGAGATGTAAGCCCGATCGGAAGTTATGGATAGATTGTAGAGACTATTCTTATCTGGTTTCCACTCACCCGCCTTTCAGGTATCACTCGTACGTGAAAAGCAGAATATTGAAGGAGAGTTGAACGCAAATCAGGAGGAAAGCAAAAGGAAATTTTAGGGTGTCTGATGATATTCATCTTAAATTGCCCGAGGTGGCTCTTTTCATTTATAATGCATTTGCAAAATATAACTATTGCCATCTTGATTAACACATTATTTCATCTACTTTTCTGCAAAAGGATTTTTTTCCAAAGTTTGTAATATAGTGACTCCTTATAATATAGCAAGTGAAACTATTTAAAACCAACTGTGCGAACTTCCAAACCGTGCGGTCATAAAACTTAAGTCTCTTGAGTCCGTAGAGTCTGGACATGAATGATTCGAAAATGCAATACAAATAAAGATGATTTTTATACCATTCATAATAATATTTGTTATATTATTTTGTGCGAAAATGTTCTTGACAAGACAAATTAACATGAAATCTCTGATTGCAAAATAAGATATGAAATATGTTCTGGAGTTTCTCGAAGTGTGCTCCTGCTTTCGAAACTTCCAAGCCTATTCTCCAGTGAATGTTTCTGTACTTGAAGTTAACACCCTCCTCATTAAACTGCTTTCAGAACGCACTCCGGGCCTCTGCCAGAGATGATGAAGCGAAGTCCTTGTTTCCGCATCTCCGTTTCACTTTCAAACGCGTATTTGTCATTCTGTCGCATTACTCTCGGAAAGCCGATGTTAATATCCAGTTACTCTCATTTCGCAAACGAGTCGCTTGACACTCTCTCGAACCCAGGGCTCTTCTGGAACTTGTGTTGAGTTACAGTCTCACGGTAATTGTTGGAGAAGTTAATCTCGGGGGTCGTGATATTAAGAAACTTAAATCTTTGGGGAGACCCCGAGCCGACGCTGCTACCATCCACCTAACTATTCCATGAGTCGATAAATTAGTGCTCCTGTATCCCCCTGCCGGGCTCAAATTCGCTGCTGCGGAACTGATCTCTCCCCCACCCCCGCTGCAACCCCTCTTCCTGCCCCTCTTCGCCGCCTGCTACCTCTCCTCGCCGCCTCTCCAGTGGAAACTCTCGGAGTTGGGCAGTAAACATGTTTGTTGGAAGTTGGTAATCATTTTAATATCAGCGATCCACGGCGGACGGTGCGGGAGTTCACGAGTCTGCCACTTGGGGCGCCGCTCTGGCCGAGACCACCCGCATTTTTAAGGGGACTTTAAAAGGAATGGACTCGTCCTTGTGTGGAGCGTTGGGAGAAGTTTACCCTGTAGGGCCATGAAAATTATTGCAGTTTACAAGTTTTCTACAAAGGAAACAGGGGGCTATTATGGTTTTTAATCCTTTTTTACACTTTCTGTTTTTCTCGTAATTTTTGTGGTGATGTAGAGTTGAAAATTAGTTTTCAGCTATTTAATATTTCATTGATAGTACACTATTTGCGAGATTATAGATTTTCTGTTATAATTAAAATTTTGAAGTATTTCAATACCATTTAATAAATAAGTTATTCACGAAATATCGCGAGAAAAAATTGTGAAATGCAAAATCTCCTTCAAAGGATTTTCTTTCAAGATCAATAAAGCAAATTTTTACTTTCTTGTCACACTACGTACTTACCAAGTAAAGAAAAAGTATTGCAATGCTGCAGTGGGAATTGGAGAATTTTCGTCAAAAACTTTTGCTATGGTGCTCTAGTATCGAAAAGGTGGGTAATCCATGGTCTTATATGCAGTAAAATACTTATTCTAACACGTCCTGTAGTCAGAATCCACGTTTTGTGGGTTCTTGTAACTCGCACGTGCTATATTTGTGATACGTTTCTCACGTGGAGAACATTACACGGCAGCGTAGAAGGTGAACCCCCCTACTTTCATTTCTTTACTCTTCGTCAAAGCCAATGCAGCTCTCTGAAGTGCTCTACCTCCAGTTGGAAGACACCTAGCACAGCAATCCGCATACTCCCTTTCCATCTTTTTATATATTATTTTACCAGACCTCAAATTGGGATCTTTCCACCTAAAATTTCTTCTTCAACACCAATGATTAGTTTGCAGCCTATTCAGTTCTCAATTCTGCCATCTTTTCCTTGCACATCCTAATTTTGTTTTCCAATAGGTTTGAAGATGAGAACTGATTTTACTGCTGGGTTATTACCCAGACTTAAACATTTATCCAGTTCCTTCCATGTTGAAGTTATGTATGAAATCCTTTTCTTTTAATATCTTTTCTATTTTCACCACCAGTGTAAATGTTTAATCGTGAGCGACAAATATTTCCTATTCTCCTCGGGAATTTTATGTTTTGCCGTGCATCACGTTTAGTGCTTCATCACCCTCATTATTATTTATTCATTACAATACCTGGAATACGTTCATAGAATGAAATAATTATAGATGGCACTGCCAACAAAATTATTTATTAAGAGAGCAGCTTTCGATGGCTTAACCATCATCATTATTTCATCACCGCCACGTCACCGTCACCGCCACCGCCACCGTCGCCGCCACCGTCACCGCCACCGCCACCGTCGCCGCCACCGTCACCGCCACCGACACCGTCACCGACACCGTCACCGACACCGTCACCGACACCGCCATCGTCACCGTCACCGTCACCGTCACCGTCACCGTCACCGCCACCGTCACCGCCACCGCCACCGCCACCGCCACCGTCACCGCCACCGTCACCGCCACCGTCACCGCCACCGTCACCGCCACCGTCACCGCCACCGTCACCGCCATCGTCACCGCCACCGTCACCGCCACCGTCACCGTCACCACCATTATCGTGGTCGTTGTCGTCCTTGGCGTTGTTGTCGTGATCGGCAGCGCCACCGCTCAACCACAATCACCATCGCCGCCACCACCATCATCATTACCATCATTACCACGATCACCATTTATTGCCGGCATTACCATCACCGGCATCGCCACTGCCAGCGACGCCGTCCTCAGCGCCGATGTTGCCACCGCCGCGCCGCGGCGGTTGGGCTGTGCCGCGTTAATCTTGATTCCCGTGATTGAGCCGCGCGGCGCCCTCCTGCTGCACTGGTTCCGCCCGCTGAACAAATCGAGGCCGGCGAGGGGCTGGGAGGGGGAGGCGGATTAGGCGCCACACAAGGGGCACGTGGCACGGGAACCGCCACGCCAATTGGAAAGTATGAGGTTTTTCTCGGATTTCCTTTTATTAGATTTAAAAAATTCCTGTAGAAACCGTGAAAACATTCTAAAGTGAGCAAATAAACGTTTGAAAAATGGAAACAAAACCAATTTTTGAACGGCCAGGCCCCAAAGCGGAGATGCATAAAGTAAACTTGCGTTACATCATACGTCATAAGTATATTGTAAACTAGGTACTTGGCGTTGATAAACATTTTAACATTACTAGGCGTTGATTGGAAATCAGAAGGTTTATACTACGGTGATTACACTACTATGAATATTAAGTAGTGAACTTATGTTGAAGGGCCAAGAACGCACAGGAGCAGAATAACGCAAGGATTAACAGCATATCGTGTGTTGCGGGTTGCATGTTCACAATCTAACTCCATAGTGGATATCTGTATTCTGTGAAAAACAACCGACCACCGCTCGGGGTCTTCCCTCGCAACCGCATGGAGTACGTTTTGAAGAAAATGGCCGCCATCTATTGGAACGCAATGGCCAAGGATACAGGTAAAGAAGTCCAATGTATTTTCAAAAGAAGAGTGGCAAAATACAATGTTACTTTACCACCCTAGTGGCGTAATGAAGTGCATTACCACATTAGGGTGGTAAAGTACTTCATTTCCGAACTGATTATAATAGAATATTGTTTGAATTTACCTAACCAAAGTGAATAAAAATTTACATCTTTTTTTCTTCGTGCTTTAATTTTGTGTATTGTTGTAATATACGAGTAGATTGCGATATAAGAAACATTTAGCCTTGGAGGATCCTGATATAAAAAAAATGTTCATAAGCGTGTATCTGTAATTTTCTGTACATCACAGGATATTTACGGGGATCAATCGATCGCCTCTTGTAAATCCAACTAAACAATCGTTTCTTAGTATTTTATCTATTGAGAAGCATTTTCTGGATATACTATATCATGAGCTCACTAAAGTGCATTTCTTTGCTTCAAGGTTAGAAGTTTAATTAATGATTACTAGGAATTATTGGAGGAATTTTAGTTGTAGTTGTAGATGCGTCAAAGAAATATTTGCTCCAAATGGGGAGCTGTAATTTATGTTTGTGTCAATTAATTTGTATTATAATTTTCTCTGTGTTTCTTCTTATATTCGTTGTTGTGTAACATGTTCATCAAATGTTTAAAAAAATTTCTTCTCTTTATTTTCAGCTTCTATAAAAAAATCACAGTATTAATGACGGACTATATTTTTGTCATGCATTTGATGACTCTCCTAATGATATTATATTCAAACAATCTTTTTTTTTTTTTTTTGTTTTTCACTACCGATGAAACACTCGACGGCGTTTTAAAAGTAAAGGAAACATATTGACCCCTAATTATTTAATATAAAAAAGATTTAAGGCATAAAATTTATAAAAGAGAACACCAGAAGACTTAAAAACAAGTTTTTAACATTTTCCGCACATTGGTTGATTTTTTATGAAATGTTGCCATATGTCTGTGGCACACAGGGAACGTAATATACCGCATTCTTTGAGAAATAAATACCGTAAGACTAGCATTTTTGCTGAGTCAATTAAAAAACAGTTCTTTGGGTTTGTAATGTACCTTCGTACAACATTTTAAACATTTAGTCTTTGAAAAGTCACCTGGCAATGTTAACTTCAACATTTTGCTAATTTTTACAGTAACAAGAGTTGTTTGGCCTGCTTCCGGTGCGCCCAGAAGGCGTTACTTTCTTATCATTGAACGGCATTTATTTCTTTCAAACATAATACTATTCATGTATTTTTACATGTTCATTAGCTAGGTCGAAAATAGATGTAAATAAATGATGAACCTTTGATTTGATTTATATTAGTTTTGATCTGAAACATGGTGTACTTTTCCTAATAACTTTGAACGTAATATCCTTCGATTACGTAGTTTGTTATTGTGCATTCGAGGATTTCATAATTTTCGTTCGGCATCTGTACAGAATTCAACAATATTTTTCTAGTAATGACAGCTTTATCATTTTGACCGAAAAACAGATCACTGACGTTACTTGTAGCTACATCAAAGAAAATTCTAAGTTATTGGATTTATTTGACATTTATTGATGACTCTATTAAAATAAAAGATCTTTGCTCCACATCAGATTTATATCAATTTCTACACGCAGTTACGATAAATATGAATGGACCTTCATTTGTAGGTTATATTTGCTCTCTGTGCCCGTTGTAACCATATCGCAACAACTCATTTCTCATTTAAATATTTTCCAAGATTTTATATAAATCCATTTATTGTAGTAAACTGTACTGTAAACTAACCCTATTCTTCAAAACGGAAAATACTTTTATCTCAGAAATTCACCATCGCTGAGAAATTCAACAAAAAATTGAATCCTGAATAACATTTGAACACGCACCGAAGAGAAAATAACTCCAGAAATCCACAGAACAAATGTTTATCCTTAATCCATTTGTTAACTGATACAAATAAGTCACAGAAATGAATAACAATCGTAGTTATTGGTTAAAAATATAGTCAAGCGGTATAATCAGACGAAGAAACTGAAATAGTCATATGGATACAGTGGGACTGAAAGGGTTAAAGATGCACTACTCCATAGTAAACATTTAATTATTTCATTAAAGGTACTAATTCTAGAAGACCGATAATTTGTGATGTGACGCTTGGAGATACCAGGCGGAAATCTAGAGAGAAGCAAAAATTATACTTATTTCAATGTACTAGAATTTTTCACTTCAGTTATTTATTTTGTAGTGTACTAATATTATTACCGACGATCCTTACAGAGATTTGAATGTAATGCTTGCTAAACATCGCCTTTGAAAGAATAAATTAAACCAACGAGCTGAGAAAAAGATTATATAGTAGTTCCTAAAAAAATATGAAAGACAAATCTAGTCCTACAAAACTCTGTGAAATCCATCTTTGTTTACTGCAGTAGAAACCTATCAGTATCTACGAAGTTGAAATGATGACTTAAGATGCAAAAAATAAGATTTTAATATCTGTGGATTATTCGTCAGGGGTACAAAGGTTTCGTATGAGGTAGAATTATTAGAAATGCAAAGACAAAAAGTATACTCACTTACTCTTTAAAAGTTTTACATTTTATTTATTTATTACAAAACTTAAGCACTAGTATGCAGGAAGACGTTGGAGAGACTGATTTCAAAATTGCTGATTCAGAACAGGAAATTATCTACTTCACGAAAAGAACGTTTGAGACGAGAAGAATAAGAAGAATAAGAAATACTCTTTACACCATTTTTAATTTAGTTTAAAACTTTTTCAGTTTTCCTCTGAGCGACGATTGCAGCTCCAGAGAATATTGCGAGTCAGGGAAGTAACAGAATGAACCACGTGGTGTAGATATTGATCAGTGCGACCATACCGAAAATGTCGATGTCGTGGACGTCGCTACGAAATGTGTGTCATCGCGGATGATGTCGAGACACTAATGGACATACAAACAGAACTGCAAGCAGTGAGGAAAAGGGAACGGTTGGGAGGTTTCAGAGAGCTGTTGATGATAGATAGCGACAATATTAATGACAATGTTGATGCTATTTTTTATAATAAGGATATTGTAGATTTGTGAGTTTCAAGAATATGTTCTGTGTCTTATATTGAAATATATGTCTACTCAGCAATTTTGTTTTCTCCAACAGTCATACTCTTTAAAACCATACAATACCTTGCGAATATGTTTAATGTTTTATACATTCCATTTTAAACTTCGGGGTAACTGAAGAAATATTCAGTGCTTCTCTGCAAGTATTTTCGTGATTATTGATCAATATTCATATATAATAGCTTAGTTCTATTTCTTGAAATAATTTGAAGATAAATAAGGTACTTTGTTTTTTTTTCTGTCCAGGAGGAATATTTTATGTTCTTTTATGTATATGTGTAAGTCGTTTGAGAACTTAAGATGTATTGTGAAATACTTTCGTCTCTTCTGATTACTTTTACTAATCCGGATACTATTTACAGTAAACATCCAATATATGAAGAGGATTACTTCCACAGCTATATTATTATTAATATTGTTATTTATACCGTTGCCCTGCCACGCTCACAAACTCTCTCAATGTTAACATTAATTTATTCAATTTACTTTCAATTTAATCATGCGTTCAACAAACAACATTTACTCCTTACGTGTTGCATGTGGACGTGTAGTTCTACACAGAATCACGATTCCTGGAAGTTCTATTGATTGAAACCAATTATTAGATTAATGGCAACTAATATAAATCATCAGTTTTTCTCAACAATAAAAATTTAACATTTATATCTCGTATATATATATATATATATATATATATATATATATATATATATATAAAATGAAACATTAAAATACATGAATTTGAATATAGTTCGTAAGCTTACTACAATACCTTGTTAGATGACTTCTCGGACGACCAGCAGAATCTTGTCCATGAAATCCTTGGTATCCCTGTTCTTGCCTATTATTAAAATAAATTAAAAAAGTTCCAGAATGTTCTCAATGATGTCGACTTAACAGAACTTAATATTTCCCATAAAATCAATACGCGGTCGCGACTATCTCTATCTGTGTTTCGTATGAAACACCTATTCGCAACTGTCTATTTTCAGCTACTTATTGAAAACTCCTTCCATCTACGGAGCTACCCTAATATATATCCCCTTGAAACACAAAGTCTATTTTAATTCAAACGTCCAACTACTACATTAATAGAATCTACAATTATAATTCCATACTACTATTTTAACAATACCAAGTTATCAAACTATAAATTCCCGCCTCATTATCATTTCAATAATACCTCAGCCTTTGCTGAAAATCCGTTCGCACTTCACCAAAAACTTACGTGTGTACGCTTCAATATCTTTTTTTAGCGTCCTTCTTCAAGATTACGGATTTCAATACCCTCTCCTCACTTTTTCATATAATGTGTTCGGGGCCGTGTCCATCAGCCCAGCGCTTGGACACCAAGTATGGAACACTGTGTTGATCGGTGGTTGTAACAACGCGTATTTTTTACTTCCGATTTGGCAAAGAATGCCATTATAACTAACGTTGGATGCCGATTTTATCATTCAAACTTAACCTGGGGTTCTTGGCTTCTCACAGTATTTTAAAATATATAATTTGTTTTATATTTAAGTCAATTGATTGTTTATTATTATTTTCCGGCGTAACAGAGTTCACAGGTGCTATATCAAAATTGATTTTCTGTTAGTCAATTAATAGGAGGCATATGGGCACACTTACGCGTTCTATGAACTTGCCAAACATGTTAGAGTAGTTCATCTGATTCATCTTTCCTGCACAGCATTCCCTGTGCCTATCGAAGTGTTCTGCTTACGCTCGCTTGTAAAAACGCACTTTTCCCACAATTCCCAGTTCCACCGAGCCGGAAACTTGAGGGCGGAGGAGGAAAATTTCCGACTGAGCCCCCGCTGCACCTGGGAACAAAGTTTCGAGCGACCAAAAACAACAGCACAGCGGCGCCGGGCCGCACATTCCAGTACAGGTGCGGCTATAAATATTGCCGACGATCCCCCGCAGGCCACGACCCGAATGCAGAATTACGATGTTGCAATTACGCGCTAAAATATTTGTACCGACATGCATTTATACACGCGCAGTCCGCCTCCCCTCCCCGCCGCCCACCCGCGCTGCCCACGCCGCCTCCGGCTCCTGCAACAGGCGACCCCCGACGCGACCCGCAGGTTAGCCATCTACAGTGCTCTATATTTCACGGACGGGCAATTCAAAGTTGGTAACACTGTTATTCGGGGCCACCGCCACCCGCCAGTCCGCGCCCCTTTTAGCGTGCAGTGGCAGTCCGAACCCACGCACTCGTGCCCACCCGGCTCCTGCCCCCAACCCCCAACCTCGAGCTCCGACCCCGTTCCGCCTCCGCCCAGTTTCCGCCCCGCCCTCACGCTCGCCCGCGGCCGCGGCCCGGCCAACTATTTCCAAGTTCCTCTTGAATAACGCACGATTGTTTTGCTTATGGATAACAATGCCCTTTATCCCGACACAGCAGCATTCCAGAGGCAGAGGTGGAGGCAGCGGCGGCGGTAGCGGTGGCTGCTGCGAGGCGGTGGTGTCGGCGGGGGCGGTTGCTGCCTTGGGAAAGGCGCGGGGGAGTGAATAGGTGGGTGGGGGCGAAGATGGTGTCGGGGGTGTTGGTGTGGTCTGAGGCGGAGTGGAAATGAGGTCGTTGGCGGGGGAGGGTGAAGGCGAAGGCGCGGGCGGAGGCGCGGGCGGAGGCGCGGGCGGAGGCGCGGGCGGAGGCGCGGGCGGAGGCGCGGGCGGAGGCGCGGGCGGAGGCGCGGGCGGAGGCGCGGGCGGAGGCGATGACATGATGGTGGTGAGTGTAGAGGCGTAGGTGGTGACGAGGTAGAGGCAGGGAGTGGCGTTCGTGTCAAATTCGCGGTGGAAAGGACCCAAGTGGCGTTGGAGACTTGGCGTGGAAACCTTGTCCTTTTCCTTGGTCTCTCAAGGGGTAAAAAGCCTTTGTTTTCTTCTCTATGATAGTTTGCACTTTCTCCCAGGCTTGGAAATGGAAGGAAGGGGAAAATCTCACAAGAAGTGAAGTAAAGAAGGGGTTGCTGAAGAGGAGAGAAGCTGTAAAAAGTGAGTCTCATATGAATATTTTATGATCATCTTATATAAATGTCATATAAATATGTTCTTCAGAACACACATAGTTTTGTATGGAAGGTTATTTATAAATAATTATCGGTCATAGTCAAATGATCCGTTTGCTTTCATTTTTCATCCGAGAAAAAGCAAACTAATATTCACAAATGTTAAAAAACCTTGCTATAACAAATATATAACAATGTTTAGATACATTTCGTTGTATTTGTATTCTTACAATCATTCTTCGAGTGATGTATTATTTTCGCAAATGTGTGCTAATATCAAACATTGCGTTATTAGCATGAGAACAATTTTATTAGTTGACTTACCATGGATTTGGTCCTTCATTTTTTCTAAAGGACCCTAGAGACCAATTAATGCAATAAAAGAAGTCAACAACAACCACGTCATTAGAACAAGATTTTTATTAATTGTAAAATGAAGCTGCAAATTACCGTGAAAATGTACTATATAGCTGTGTGTACAACGTAATTGTATTCGTTTAACGTATTTGTATGACGTTAGATTTTCCATACATTAGCTGTGTGATTTCTGATGCATTTTTGGCATAAAATACTCACACATCGTAGTGAGCTAATAATACGCATTTATTACTTCGAACTTCAGAAACTTAGAAATATAATGGATGATCTTGGCTGTCCGGGTAACGCCGCGTCGAAGGCTGTGTTGCCGACGTTTCGACCATCATTTCGTGGTCTTCTTCAGGGCTGGTCTGCTGAAGTCTGCTGTCTGCTGAAGAAGACCACGAAATGATGGTCGAAACGTCGCCAACACAGCCTTCGACGTGGCGTCACCCGAACAGCCAAGATCATCCACATAACTCCGGCCGCGGAAGCCTACGACTTCACTTAGAAATATAATGGTCATTTAATTCTCCTACGTTTTCTTATTTCTTTCCTCAAGCCTTTTCTTTCATGTGAAGTCGTAATCATTCGTCGTCCTCTTCTCTATCGTGTTTTACGTGTACAAAAGGCGCAATAATTAAGTCTACAAGAGCCAACACTGGCGGCGCGCGTATGTCGAGATCTATTAAGATTGGGCGCCGCAAGTAATCCATCAAGAAGCAAAAATCGCTTATAAAGTTAAAGCGCTGCGCTCGGAGTCAAGAGTCTGCATCGTCAGAAAAACAGGAGACAAAGGACAGCGCGCAAGGGTTGGGGGGGGGGAGCGGGAGGGAGAGTGCGAGGCGCGAGGAGGGGACGCGCGGATGATAAAGCAGCCACCGCCTCGGTGTTATCTTAAGTGCGCGAGTTCTAGATATAATTTAATCAAGCCTGTGAGCGGTGAACGCAAACAAGTCACAGCCTATCTATCAAAGGAGAAGGACGGGAAGAAGGGAAGCGCGAGACGTTGTCGAAGGTGAGGAGAGGAGAACAAGTTGGGCTCGAGAAATGGGAGTGTGTGGACTGGGATGAATAGAGCAGACTCTAGTACCGAATGAGAGTAAAATGACTTCTGGTCTATGCTTTCTAATTATAGTAGTGTTAATGCATAAGTTGTCATTGAGAACTGCTATCGGAATTTTTCTTGAGGTGCTATAGAGATGGTCGCAACATCCGTTCACAATAGGATTACTATAATTCTTCCCGATATTGTAATAATTATTTAATTATTTTCCCTATTTAAATACGTCTTATTTTATAAATATATTTTGTATCTATAAGAACGTTTACTGAAAAAACATTATTTATAGTTGTTTTGGAGAAGGCTGTTATCTAATCCGAAAAGCAATGTTGCCCGCTGCTGTTTTGTTCTTCTTATTCACCGCCTTTCTTTGTCACGGTCGTAGTTTCTTGCTTCTCTCCCCAGCACCTCCAGCTCCACCCACCCTCCCCACCAACGGAAGTTAGAATTCTGAAGTTACTTCACCATTTCACAGGTTGGTAGTTATTTTCAGAAGTCCCAAAAGCACGAAAGGGTGAAAAATTGCCACGGATTTCTTCGGTAAAAACAAGAAAAATGATACATGCGAAAGTTTATAAAGAATCAAGTTCCAAATCATCGGATTCAATTTCGACACTTAGTTTTCGCTCAGATAGACCACACTTTTCACGCAAACGTTCCCCTTTTTCGTACGACTGTTGTATACTTTGAAAATACTCAGAACTCTCAGATAAATGGAATCAGTTGTATGAAACGGTTGACACATGAAGAATTGAATCAGTTACGTAAAGTTTTCAGAGTTGGAAAAAAACTTGTCAGTAGGAATTTTTTTAAGGACTTTACCTTTTACATGATCTCCGAACTAGTGATAAACCATTCTCTATGTTTAAACGTTCTACATTTTCACTTAGACGTATTAACTTACATTAGATATCAAATTTTCTTGTTCAGTGCCAAATTTTATTTTCCCCTATTTAGAATTCAATTGATTTGAGAATGTTTAGGATTTATTTACAAACCGTCAAAATTAATTAACATTTACTGAAATATATTTTAAGAAGCGTTCTAAAATTGCTCCTTACCACTTTTGTTGAATGTTCTGATCAACAAGAAAATTAAGAACTCTACAAGATTGGTCTAAGAAAAGAGAAATAATGTTGAAATAAAATACAACTATCTCCAAACACTATTTCTTCTTTGATTTAGAATTATTAAAAATAATTTACATATACAGTGAACCATCATTAACACGAATTCTAAGGGACCGAAATAATCGGAGTCATGTTATAAAATTCGTGTTATCCGAGAGTATTATAAATGTCCGTATTGCCATAATCACTTGCTGGGACTGAAGTTTGTTCGTGTTATGGGGAAATTCGTGTTAAGTGAGTTCGTGCTACCGAGGGTTTATTGTAAATAGTTTTAATTTCCTGGAATATACCAAAATTAGTGAAATAGATTATTCTTTTTCATAAATAATAAAGTTGAAATATATATCAAAATAAAGTTCTTAGTGCAATGATGTCGACTACTTTAGACGTTTACAAATTCACATTTCTTAAAGAAATACGTGTTCCAGTTTTGTATGTGAGGATTTGATGTTTTAATATTGCACAGCAACATTATAGGTATCTACTCTTTTAGGTAATAAACCCAGATCTGAAATAAAAATTATGGGGGAATGTGTGCTTTGGGAACGTGAGAGAGATCGTAGTAAATAAGTAAGGCTGCTTTGCATATAGAAAGATCCCGCCATTGCAAATGGAAGGAGCCCTACGCGGTGTTCATTAGAGAAATGGTTTAAAGCTTTAAGCACATCATAAAACGGCAAGAAAAGGAAGACACGTTTTATCACAGAGTTTACAGCGCGTGGAAGCGGCAACGCGAAGAAGCTCAGTGGTGGGTGTAGTCATGCTTGGTGATCAAAAGCGAAAAGAACGCGTTGATTCTGACTAGCTCATATTAATATTTGCTTTCATATAGACTTTTAAACGTGGAAAATTTAATTTCAACTTTTTTAAATCACTTGAATTAATTTGATTCTTTCTTCTTTGATATTTTTTCACGTTTTTAGTTAAATTATTATTTGTTACGGTACGTCTTTGATGTATGGTTAAACATTATCAAGAATTCGTTTCATACTAAATTGAAATCAATTATGAAGATAATTCATTTGAATTTTTGACCCGTGACAGGATTCTAGGTGACAGGTAGCTAGATCGAGTTAAGCCGCTGTCTGGAGCAGAACTCTAGTGAGCGCTTGCTCTGGTGGTAGTTTTCTGTGGTTTCTCCAAACAACACTAGTCAAATGCCGCAGCAATACCCTAACCCTCGAGCCATGGACCGTGCGCGATCTCTCCTTCGCCTTCCTTGTGCCAATATCGCCCCCTTACTTACACACCCACTTACATACACGACACTACCACATGTCTCGAAAGACGAATTGACAGCTTAGAGCTTGTTCCGAATGGGAGGTGCCCACTGATGGGAGGTACCTTGGCGGGAAAAATTCCGCAACCAATCGTATATATCTCTGCTGGATTCCACCATCCAGCGGGAAAACAATACCGGCCCTTCCCGTGACCGAAACATGCAATACATTTACGGAACTAATGACCACAACAGTTGACGCGCCGAACAACACGAAATAATCAGTCAGAACATTCGTCTCAGAGTCTCCAGAAGCCAAGTTGACGCTTCAATGATGAATTTGTGGTGTCTATGAGTTATGTGACTATACTTAGAACAATTCATATACTATTTTAATCCGTTAAATTACAAAACCTCTTTTATATGAACGTTTTTTATTTAAATCTAAATGCAAAATGATAATTCTGAGCAGTGAGGACTTCGCGTGGAATGTGGATCTACCAGTATCAAATCTCTCACATTTCATTTACCGTTAGAAAATTTTCTTCGATTTTGAAAGAAAATTCCTCGTCCAGTAAAGATAATGACTTATTTATAATACTAATTTCCAATACACGACACAATTTAATTAAAACTATGCAGCCACTGTCCATGCAAGATGTGTCTATGGCTTCGTTAAATACCAAGGAACTCTAAAAAGTCCAAAAGTAATGTAACACTTTCTATTTCGACTGAAAAATACAAATACTGATTGCACGTTCCACCTATTCTCGCACTGTAAAAAGGGAGCGAGCACCGTTTTTAAATATTCTTTATATATAAAGAACTGTTTTGCATTATGTAAACTAAACGATGGTATTGAAGTATTCATGAAGACAACTTTTGGTACAATATTTTATTTGTTGGAGTGCTATACCAGGGTACATTATTTGTTATTCTTGAGTAATGTGCGAGCTACGTTTCCGCAAACCATTGTTCGTTGTGTTCAGTAGCGCGTTTGCTTCTCGAGGCCATCCGTTATGTATATTTCTACAATTTACCAACAATTTAAGAACCCACTTACCTCTTCTCTAGCCTCGTATCTTTTCCCTTATAAGTGGAAAATGCAACACGTATCTGTAGATTTTAACATTCTTTCAACATTCATTAACTTGAAAGTTTGGGTAAACTCTGGTTCAAAATACTTTTTGCCAACTCAATGTTTTCTTCTTGTCCACTGTAAGAAGGAAGTTCAGTAATTGTGTAGAAATTTTGTACGAAAAGTCAGCCGTGAAAAGCAGGCTCGCAAGCGAACAGTGAATAACGAACAAAAGTTAAAGCAATATCAAGAAGGAAAGGACGTCCAGTAAAAGACAGAAATTTTCTTTTAGCTGCAGAGATAAAACAAAAGGAAAAAGTTTTTATAAACTTAGAGATAAGGTTAAGATGGGTAAAACGTAAGCAAATTAGTACACAATCAGCTGCAAAGACAAAATACATTGCAATTGAAGAGATCTAATTTCGTAAGCGAGTAGAAAATGCTAGTGTGTTTATTTTGAAATTAATCTCATGAGAAAAATTTCATTAAGTATATTAAAAGTACATACTGTGTGAGCAGTGTAGAGAAAGAAGTTTCAATTTTTGTGAGAGTAAAAAGGAATGTCAATTTTGTTGCTTTTTAAATGTAATTATAATACTAAACTATTTTTATTAATCACAATTAGAAAACAAAACATCAAACAGACAATAATGAGAATACTTATTTGGAAATGTATATTAATTGAATTTTCAGAAAATTATTATATGATAGGTGTTTTGATACTTTTCCCCCGTTTTTTACCCTTTCTTGCTCAGGTCGACCAGAAAGGGAACTTTACACCCTAAAAGACATGAGAAAAGCCACGAACACTAGAGAAGGTAAAATAAAACCACTGAAAAACGAGAAATAATTCTTAATATATTTTTAACAGCTCATTTCCGCAGATTTTTCGAAAACAAAGACTTTTACGCCATCTCACAATGCGAATAGATATTTAAAATACATTTTATTGGACAACTTCTGATCTCTCGTAAGCGACAATGTTTCATTCTCTAGTCTCGTTAAAAAAACATTTCGATCACGCCTACGATGGTCTAATATAGTGTCGTAACTAAATGACTTTGGTGGTCGCAAAAGATGAAACAGCCTTTTCTTTATTACAATAGACATTTTTGTTAATATTCAGGACAACATTAAACAAGGGTTTAAATCTATGACCTTAAAAGTAAACAGAAAAAATAAGTCACTACGTTTGACGAGTTTCGAACTTCAATATTTGAAAAAAAAACAGTTTTTTAAAAGCTAGCAGAGACCAAATGAATATAATCAGGTTGAAAATAGGACTTATAAATGTAACTCGCGCCTATCTGTTCTCAAGAATATTAGAAACATGTGCGAGAGCTGTAACGCAGAAATGACAGTAAAATATTTTATTATTGCGTGTTCAAAACTTAAAAAATAGAGATTTTGGTGCTAAACACTACTAGTCTATCAGTATTTTCGAACCATGAATGCAAAACTACGGAAACAAGATTCCTAAATCCACTATAAAAAAGGAATTCCAATGCGGAACAATAATGACCAGAAACTCACACTTTCTTCAGCTCAATTAAGTGTAAATCATTACAAATAAATTTATTAATCCTATCTCTAAAGGCACAATCCTGACCTGAATTTAAAACATTAAATCAAAGTGATTTTTCTCTAACATGCACTTTGGGCTGCAAGGTTTGAAAATTATTAAAATAACTCCTCTTATTCCCCCGACAAGATGACCTCATTGTTCTTGAAACATTCAGAATGGCAATTCCTCATTTGCACGAGCATCTCGTTTCATCAAAACTTTTCACAACCATCATGACCAGCTACTGACCAGCCTAACGCAATGTAGTTTCCAAGAAAGCCTTTTTTTCAATTTGTTAAAACTTCTCCAGGATATCATTCTTTCTCATTGAGCGTTTCCTCCTCGTTTAACTCTTCTGACAATATTTTTTAATCAACGGCCTCACAAAATTCCCTATTTTAAATTTAATTTCCGACAAAACGTATGATTACACGAACTTTTCAATATGATTTCGCTCCTCTGACCTCCCCTCTGATTCTACCACTAATGGGAGATTGCATTTAAGGGTTTTTCGCGAAAATTAATTGGGATACAAACAAATGTCGAAGCCGCGATCATTTTTTCTTTATAAATCCAAATCATTAATCCCATGTATAAGTTAACCCTTCTGTATTTAAAATTAATATAAACATTATATCTTTTAGTTTTCTTCAATTTAGAGCTAAAGAAATCAGGTACATAATGAGAATCTACGCAGTGAATATGTTCTCTAGTGTAATTTTTTTCTGAGAGCAGATCAGTCTGTTTTATTAAAATCACAACTAAAATATATTATGAAGACTAAATCCTTTCCGAACGCACTGTCTTGTACTGACACGAGAGTAAGTGTAGTGCGTCTTGATTTAAATTTCAGTATGAGAGCGTGGGGAAAGAGAACATTTTTTTCTTAGGGCTAACAGCAGTGCGGGTTTGCAACGCAAAGTGAGAAGAAAGGCAGCGGGAGAGGTAGCCATATCGAGACATCCCGAAAATTACTCTTCGGCACCGCAACTCAAGGCCTACGCCATCTCGCGCGAAGTTTATTATCCATAAATACATATTTTATTTATAGAGGTTCATTTGCGCCGAATTCTGCAGGAAGTTACTTTCGGGAGGGGGTATTGTGAGTAATGAAATATGAATTACGAACGGGGACTTGCGAAAAATTGGATGTGGCAACAGCTTACTCCTTGGCGACGAGTAACAAAAGCACGACCAGCACGCCGCAGGGCGAGAGCTGGACGAGGTGCTAGGGGTGGGGGTCGGGGGTTAGGGGGGGAGCGGAGGGGAGGGTACAGGAGGCGGAGGAGGGGAGGGAGAGATCCTCATTACGGGCCGGGACGCGGGGTCGCCGGGACCCGCCGGAAATGAAAGAAGCAAAGCCACTCCCAAGAAATGGAGTGCATTAAAGTAACGAAGGCGAGGCATACAAGGTGAGGAAGGAGGACGGCCGCGCGGAGAAAAAGGGAAGGGAGAAGGAGGGGATGAGCAAGAGGGTGCAAAAGAGGCGACGACAGACTCGCCCCGTCGACGAAAATGACTGGGAGTTGTTGCCAACCTAAGACTTTTTTCACTGTAATAGTGCTTATGTTCGCGGTATCATGCGATGTATAGATCAAGATGACATGCATGTATCACTTCATTGAAGATTATTCGTAATAAGCTGTAATAATCTTACACCTCGTGACCTATCAATATTTATTCGTGAAAATAATGCGTCATCGTGATAATAATTTGTCCACATGAATGATAAATAGACGATTTCTCTGTGGTTACTGGAATGTATCTTTTACGAAGAAATAAAGGTGGTCATCTTCGTCAACATAGTATTTTTATTCAGATAGCCGGCTTTCGACGGCTTTGCCGTCATCATCAGTCTCGCTGCTTTCAGCTAAAGTCGGTAGACTGTGCACAGTCGGGAACAGTCGAAAGCTGGCTATCTGAATAAAAATACTATGTTGACGAAGATGACCTCTTTTATTTCTTCGCATACGAACTTCAAAAACACCGAATTACAATTCCCACAATGTATATTTTATTAGTGTTTTTGACGTTATTTAGTTTTTTGACGTAATTATCGTACAATGCTATAAAATTCTCCTATAGTAAGTCGTCTTTAAAGTTTTGACTCCTTTCTTCTTTCTCTTATTTTCAGTTCTCATTAAATATTTCGAGAATTCAAACAATGGTGAAACTGCGTTCCGAAATTAACTTGTGCTTTTTTTAGCAACGGCGATGATATTACGTGTGTTTTATTATGTATATTTTGGTTATGTAATAAAATGATTTGGAATAAATCAAAATATTCGACAATAATTTTTAAATGATTGTTCAATATACATTTAGTACTTCATAATATTTTCTCATTATGCCTGACGAAAATTTCGTGGAAGTAACACATTTTCAAAGAGTACAAAATTTAGAGATAGCTTCATATTTCTTCCGTGACATCCAGGCAATTTGATCACATAAAGAAAAAAAGGAAACATTTCAGCATTTCAACGTGCATTATTTCTGCTACAGACTACAAGAAATATACTGTATCTGGTTTGATGATTATAAGTAGAGACTGTGTTTTATGTAATTCCATTTTTTGTCTTTCTACTTACTGAACTGAAATTTGTAATCTTGGCGAATCGTCACCGTCCTAACACAATGTACAATTTTGTCTTTACATATTTTTACATAATTACAACTATATTATTTATTTTACATATTTCTCTTTTTTCACGAATTATATATACCATCAATTTTCTTACAAATAATTTTATGAAAGGCAGTATTTTAAAAAATTTGCATTTTTTGTACATTATTACTGCAAGCTGTCTTCTTCAGGTAGGCTACGTGAAGACCCGATCGTATGTTCTCATAGTTATCTCAGCGGGGAAAGTGCGCATCAGTGACTGAGATCATTTTCACATTTAGGTGTGAAAAGTATCACTGGCGCCATGTTTCATGACCTTTCCGAATAACTTTGGCGTTCGCCGATGCTCTCCACATGACTTTTAAAACGTTTGAATAATTTTAAAAATCTGTTTAGGAATTTTTTTATAATGGTAATGTCGTATTACATGAATGTGCTTTATAATTAGAGTATTTTAATATTACATATGATATATGATTTTACATTCTTTTGCATATTCTTACTGTTTCATTACATATTTATGTACATTTTGACGTTTCGTATTACATATTTTTCCGGTCTCTAAACATAAGACTGCTCGTCCAACATTCACCAGCGTGTGTTGGTAGCACCGTCTCGCGTCGCAGTCCCTAGCGGCAGCAACTAAGAGAGCTCGCGGGTGTGCAACTAAGCACGTGTCAATCAGCGTGCATCTGCCTTATAATTCCTGTAATTTCTCTTCGCCCGATTGCCTGAGATCTGCTAGGGATCCCTCCCCTTTTTTCTCTCCTTTTCTTCCTCTGCCTTCTGCCCGCCCCCTCCTCCTCTTTCCCAGCCCCTCCGTCCCTCGACAGGGTCTAATGCTGCCTCATCAATCTGCTTCCAGACGCGATGACGGAAGGGTGGCGAGGGTGCTGCTTCCTATTGGCGCTATCGCGAGTTAAACGCCCCGCTTCGGCAGTTCCTCTTGCGCCACAACACGTCGTCGATCAAGCTGATGCGAACCACTTAGACCGGCGATACCGCTGCATTTACAATTGGAGATGAGGATCGAATGCTGATTCCGATAATGATGGGTTGGCTTCGTGATGGATTCTCTGAGGAATGGAATGGCGAGGGATTCGGAGATTTCCGGAGATTTCGTGCATCCGGTAAGCAGTTTGGCAATACTATTTTGTGGACTAACAGTTGTCGGTACGAATTTGACAGGAAAGTATTTTATGAATAAAGTGAAATGACAAGGTATTATTTACGTAGACGAGTTTGTGTTGCTGTGATCGGAATTTACTTGAGGTTCTGTCAAAAATTACGAATTTTGACTTCTCGTATGTTTCAAAGAAGAACAGTACAAAAAAATACAAAATAAGACAAATATTCTATTTTTAAATATTCTCATTGTCTCTATTGTAAAGTTAGAAGTTTCTCGATTTAGGATGTTGCAATTGCTTTAATATGAAACACTTATTAGCAAGATAGATACTTGGTTCATTAAATGAAGCAATACGATTGCTACAGTCAGACGTTTTTCGAAATTTATTCTGTTAGCCAATACGAATCTAGTAATTCTCCATATTTAGACATTCGTGTTCTTTTTCTTTTTACAATGTGATAATCAAGTTCACCATCTATGATATTTGATTTCCTTGGTCTAGTATGAATAATTACATTCACACGATAGGTCATGTGAGAGTTTGTCGCCGACTTGCGCGACATCCTTACACTATATTCAAATCTTTAACACTCGGTTTATTGCAGTGAAACTGCCGTCTCAGCAGACTGAAACATTTGAAATAAACGATTACAAAAACCCAAACTATTAACAACATTGATGCTTAATACTCTTCTTCTTCAGCTTACGTTCAGCTCTGCAATGACTTTATTTGTTTATTCATCATTATGCTTTACTAATACTATCTCTCCCATGCACTGCTCCGTGCATTTAAGTATTCAGTTTGATTTGCAAGATTCGACATTAACTATACAATCGGCTTCACTGCCTTTTAGTTTAGAAGCTCATGCGTCATTACGTTTGAAGAATAACCTGACCGAAAATAATAAATTAAAAGAAGAATTATTTGGTGATTTAACGAGCTTGTAGCAATTTTCGTTCTTACTACTTCATAACTTCATGGTCCCCGTGGCACTCATTTTGCAGCTCTGTGAGCATTACTTGTCCTACCACCGAAATATTTGACTTAGTACGAAGTGCCGCTTTGAAGAAAAAAATTTCGTTACGTTGTACGGAATCGGAGCATTGTCCATGAAGAGAAACCGAATTAAAATAATTCGAGATCTATTGAGTACCATAACTACTTCAATCCGAACGGTCGTGCCTTTGAATTGCACCTTCAGCATGAATGTTAGTGTGTGTTTTTATATGTATGCTCTAAGGCCAACAACTCTAGTTACAAAACATGTCGATAACCAAAACGCGTCCCTTCTATACGTGTCAATGACGACATGAAACTTGACATTGAGACAATTGCTACTCTTATCAGTAGCGTAGCCTAGATTCTCAGAGGCCCCTGTGCAGAAGGACTGCCAAAAATGAAACTGGAGTTTTGATTTTAATGTATGTAAGTAGGTAATATATAAATTAGATTTAAATATATAAACGGCGAAAAAGTCATTCTTCATCACGCTATGATAAGAATTTCCATCTCAGGGACTATATTCAGAAAATGAGTTCATAAAATTTTCGTCCGTATACTACGTAATATAGAACATGCAATTACGCTGTATTATGTGAAAACAAACAATGAAAGTTCTTCGAGTATTTATTTTGCACTGTTGCCAGCTTTACACCGCGGAGTTCACCGACGAATCTTTTGCCAATTTATTTTCATTCATGCCGTGGGCGTTATGCATCGGCAAAGTCTCTCAGCTTACTGCTATGTAAACTCACAGACGGCGCGGCCAGCACTACGAATTCTTCTCACTCAACCACTACCCCCTCCAATAGATTCACCGGGAGAGGTGGCTCAGAGCATCAATTGATTGATTGATTCATTTGATGTCACTGCAGTGCCTCTGACCGGTAGGACCTAGAGTTTGAGTCCCGATGGTGGCAGTATTTTCGACACTAGCTACATAGCTTCGTCGAATTCAGTCGCTGTCTGGAGAAGAATTCGGCCGGCTGCTCTAATCGATAGTTTGCTGTGGTTTCTCCGATCAATACCAGGCGAATCCGATGCAGTACCCTAACAAACGGGCCACGGACCGCGTGCTATCTTTCCTTGTCCTATTCTCAACTCTTACTTACGTACACATACACTTACAAGCACTACACTACCACGCATGCCGGGAGACCGCTCGAGAGCTTAGGGATTGTCCTGGATAGTTCGGGACTTTGCTGGTAGGAGATACCTGGTTGATGCAAATCTCGCTAGCCCACAGGTATGTCTAACCGCACCGGATCTCGCCATCCAGCAGGACAAGACCACAGACACCTCCCAAGAAAAAATGCACTACACTTACTGGACTAATGACGGTAGCAGTTGACGCGCCCGGAAACAATATTCAATCAATTAATCAATATATTCTTTCATTTTTAAATAATTCTCTCACATGCGACTGCAGCAGTAATGAATAAGCTTAATTCAATTTACGATTGACATGTGATATGTTACGGTGTATTTTTTTCTTCAGAACACATTCCAAATCATTTCAGTAGGTATTCTTTATAGAGAGTTGGCCAGAGACCTTATTCGTGGCCTCTGACTTCGGGTGCCCTGATGCAGTGCACCAGTTACACCTGCATAGTTACACCCCTGATTTTCGTGGGCAAAAGAAGACCAACATAAATTTACGCGTGTGATTACATGAATGAGTGTCTCTTGAATGAAAAACATACGGAAAGATTACTACTGACAACTTGCATTAAATATGTAGTATTGCTGTGTGTTTTGAAATGGCAATAGAAAATCAGACAATAGAAAGTAATGCTAATAACGCTCATTTGTGGTTTGTGTTATATTTACATTACATTATTGAAAGCTATAAAAGACATTGAGAATATTTAGAATCAAAATAAATGTAGCCTAGGAACCAGTGTTTGAGGAAGGCAGTGCTGGGAGAATTCGCACCCACTCAAACGAAAGGCGGAAGTTGACTAACTGAAATATTATAAGATCTAATATCTACATGTCCTAATAATTAAAACATTTTCACTCTAAAATAATTAGTGTTCATTAAAATAATAAACGCTAGTTAACTTATATACTTTGTTAAAATATTATACTTGTTGGGGACGAATGGAATATTGATCATTCTTCACATGAAAATTTGTTTACCTCAAAATGACATTGAAACATCTATCGATTCTTTCGTGATAAAATAATAAAACACACATAATCAAACATGTACCTTACTTACTACTGAACTTCAGAAAAATCAGATCCTCACAACTAATGATCGGGATGTAAATTTCACCGTTTCTATTACAACTTCGTTACTATTATCGATAATTCAACACTATCTATTCTATGCCCAGTTTCTGCAAACACTACGCAGAGACAACTTTTTCAAAAAGAATAAACTCTTGTTGTTGAGCAAAGCTAATCGCTCTTCTCCCCCATTTTGGCCCCTGTACCTGCTCTCCTCTCCCCATCGTCCACTCTCCGTCCTGGGCTATCCCCAATTCTCTCTCCGCGCCGCCTAGCCGGTCGCCCGCACGCTTTGTCTCTGTCGCGGTAACGGCTTGGTTAAAGCAGTCATCTGTTTTATTAGACTGCCGCGTCACGCTGCGACCGGATGATGGATCACGCCCGTAATATTATGTTGGCAACACTTGCTCCCCACGCGGTAGAGAGGGGTTTGGAACCCGGAACAACGGCCTGGGAGAGCCACCCCAACTAGTGACCCCCCATCCTCTTACTCCCTCCGATACCCGGGAAGTAGGTTCTCTTGCAGGCACGTGGGGGGACTGAACTAGGCCAGCGGTTGCCAGCAGCACCGTGGACCACTGATGATTCCAGATAAAATGTATTTGCATATTTTATTTCATAAACCTTCCGACTCTATTTCTCCATCAATTACGTGGACTCTGTTTGGGATCAGATTTGATCCCACACGCTATCTTACATAATAGGTAACCTGTATTTTATGTACCAATGTTATTTGGATTTATTAACTAATAAAATGGTGGTATTTATTTGCTTTATTTACTATATGGTACTAAAACCCTGGAATAATATTTTCAGAAAAACATTCTAGCATATTCTCTAACTTAGGTACCTACATACCAGCATGAGAATTTCTGATACAGGGCTACTAACTCACTATAAACAAATACACTAGGTTGTCATTAAGAAACAACATCATAATATTATAAAATGGAAATTAACACGTTTTTAGAACTTTTTTTTAAAATTTAGACGTGTAACGTGGAATCAAGTTGGGAGTATTTCTAACTCTAGCCTCATAAAAATCAAATCACTTTAAACCAAGAAGACTAAAAAAATGAAAAGTTTACAGCACATGAAAAACTGGACATAAATAGCATATCTAAGACAAGACGTTCATGCGAATAATTTTCAGAGAGTTGCAAAACATTATTTGCCCCTAAGGTAAGAAAATACTCAAAACACAGTCTAACGGTTAATGTTTCATCTAAAATTCAATTTTTCCCCTATTCCAAAGGAGTATTTCCATTATCAATACACAATTTTCTATTTCAAGCAACATTTTTCTTCGCTAATTCAAAAATATTTATGCCAGAGATTCAGAACAAGGCGCAGGAACACTTCTTGGCCTCTTACTGAAGCTCTTTATGGATCTGTTCCTGATTTTATCAGAATTAGAGTTGAGTCATGGTGACTGGTTCTTACCAAATATATATTTTTGCATTATATACATTTGCTGAGATATGTGGTTGGTTTAAAAATATGGACTTTTGGTGAACTTTTACTGTAAGTATGTTTAATCTGAAAATTCAATTTGAATCGTAAAAGTTATTTTAAAGAGGAATTCTAAAGGAATAAGTTTCGCGTTTAAAAGAAGTGTTCCAATCTAGCTATTGAAATGAAATTTTCATATTTTTACAGAGTTCGATTTTTCAATCCTTAAAACTTTTCCAAATTAAACATTCCTATTCAGTTCGAATGTTAGCAGTTTCTGAACTGCTTCATTTTTTTCTAAGTAATTTCACCCCTATCCATGGATTCACTTCTGTTTGGGAGTGAGTGAGGATACGTCCAGGCTCTTGCATGTGTTCACCGGGCCGAACAAAAGGTTTTTTGATTTTCCTCGTGTTTATTGGTGGGAGGCCGTGTACGTGAGATATGGTCTCCGGAAAGATCGGCGAGGCAGTTTTTTATTGAGCTAAACAATAACATTCACTACCGTTCCCATTTATTATTGTGCAGAAGTACAAAAACAAACTTGCTGTCACCCATTGTTTTTACATTTAAATTAAAACGCTGTGGTGTTCGACTTTTCACCTTCATAACTTCTAGTCCGCTGAATGTGAACAGTTTGTGAAAAATAGGTGCGGCAAAAATTATGAAATTAATAAATTCCTCACACAAGCGGACTTCGGATAAACAAATCAAAACCAAAAGCAGATTAAAGATTAAAATATTTCCAAATATTAAAAAAAATAATTTTTAGTGTTTTGTGATTATCGAAAAGAATATCTATAAATACTACTGGAAAGAAAATTCGAAAAAGTCAAATAAAATATGAAAACAAGGAGATATATACTTAGCAAAGCCTCTCTGCTGACTATGTTATCAGATATTTGAAAATATAGCTACGGCGAAACTATAAGTTCTGGAAGGAAGTACTTGTGTTCGCGACATGTTACAGAGTTTTGAACAAGTTTTTGCAGGTGGACTTTAATAACAGAACTGTTGTTGTAGAGACAGTCATTATTAATACAAGAATGTATTTAAATTCAAAATGTAATAGACATCAAATTAGACATTTTTTATAAAAAATGCTGCAATTACACATTTATGATTGAATAAAAATGAAAGACTAAACTTATTCTACGACCCTCAGCGTGCTCATTTACTGAAACGGCAATAAAAAGAAGATGAATGTATCAACTCAAGACGAATGAGCAATATGTTTTGTTTGTCTGAAATTACAATCTCAAAAAAAATTACTTACAAAATATAGTTTTAAGATGGAATAATGAAGAATATTAGTCAACTCAGTATTTTATTTTTTGCTACTGGCGTATCTGTTTTGGACAAAAATGCTCAATTTACAAAAAGGCAATACTAAACGTGATTTTTTTACAATTTGTTCATGTTATGTTTTCTAGCTTCTGATATGTCTCTACATACACACGAAATTTCCGCTATAAGGAAATAGGAGAAGTCAAAATTCTTGCAAAGCAGAAATCACATTATTATTTTTATTATTATTATTTTTATATTTATTTTATCATTATTATTTTTATTAGTTTATTTAACTAAATATGCTCATTAATTTCTTAAAAAATCGTTGATTATCTCTATGTTAATAGCACGCGTGCAATTAAAATTCCACCGTGCAATTAAAAATGCACACCTACCAATTAGAATTCACCAAAGAGCCAAATTGTTTAAATAAGAAACCATAATATAGACGTATCCAGGTATTTGCAGTCGGTCATGAAACATGAACAAAACTGTAGATCACATATTACGTACCTACAACTACATATAAAAAACGAATGATAAAAACTAAATTGGGGAAGTAAACGTTAAGCTAGCTGAGCTATGGAACAACATAAAATATTCGACGTTAATAATTTTTTTTACGTGTGAAACATTTGATCTTATGATTACAAGTAAAAAATATAAACGTCAGTTGTGTTTACCAGTTCTAAAAGTACTCTATAGCAAAACTGTGTCAGAAGTGACTAGTTTTTTTTTTTCAATATTTTTACATGTTGTATTCTGTCTCCTATCTATCGTTACTTTACGTGGGAAGTAATGTTTTCATGACTTGGTCAGCTTCTAATATTTTTCCGCAATATGTTCAGTATCTTCAATTATCAAATATTTCGTGGAAACAAAGACAATGCAACAAGGCCCACTAAAATATATCTTTTTTAGAAGCAATACTACGCCATGAAATGTGTGCCTCGGGTTGAAAAAATGTGCTTGAATTTCTTAAAATTTGAATTATTCGTTAATGGAAACGAAAAAATATTGAACGTAACATCTTTAAAGGGGTATAGTTGCAGTCATGGTATATAAGATAACTCGCTCCTATCGTTGCTTGTTTTTGTGAACATACCATTAATTCAATTATACCCCTCTTTATACACTCGTTTCGTTAATTACTATATTATTATTACTATTATTATTATTATTATTATTATTATTATTATTGACGTTGTTGCTACAATGGTTTTATTCTGTGAGACGATGCCAAGATTCGTAACGAAGCTTTATAACCCTTCATCGTCGACTCACGACAAGCAGCGCTAATGATCAGGGTTTGGATTCTGATGACGTCATCTTTTCATTGGTGCATTCTAGACGTAGCAAAAATTTTAAATGAATGTTTATTGCGACGTACAAGTGATAGAAAAGTATACTTATTGGGTCATTTTTTGTCATTTTTAGCCATTTTTTAACTTTTTTGGTCAATATTCTGGACCTTTACGTCATTTTATTGCATCATCAGTTAATGACAAAATCCATTGCCGTGGACTCTGTTTTTCCAATCCTAAAAATTACACGGCTCTTCAGTAACTTCCTCCACCTTTCAAAGATTGACGGTTGGAAGATTGGAATTAAGAATTACATTTCCTCCTAAAATGAAGACTGATATTAAATATAATTTTATATAAATGAATTTTATTTAGTAGTAAATTATTTAATTGTAAATTGAAATGTATTTATTTGTAAATACATTTCAATATTGTTGAATAAATAAACATTCATACAAATATATAAGTATTTTTTTAAAAGTTAGGTCATTTCTCCTTATTTTTAAGTCATTTTATAGGTGATTTTCGTCTTATTTTTATGTCATTGTATAGGCCATTTTTAAAGAATTTTTGAATTATCAGAATCCGAGTCCTGCTGATGATTAAGTTCGACTATTTCGCAATACATTTTTAATTCCGGTCTACTTTGCACCCGCAGCACGTGCGTCGGCGAGCCTTCGTCGTCGCCTAGTCGCTTCTCGCGCGGAACAAATCTGGGCGTAAACGACGGCGGGGGCAGGGGCGAGGGTGCCGGCGACGGTGACGGAGAAGGGAGGTGGAGATGGTGGTGGTGGTGGTGGTGGTGGCGGCGGCGGCGGCGGCGGCGGCGGCGGCGGCGGCGGCGGCGGCGGAGGCAGTGGTGACCACCGCGGCGGAAGCGGAGTCTGAAGCGTAATCGGAATTGGAGGCGGAGACGAAAACGAAGACGAAAGCGGAGACGAAAGCGAAGACGACGAAAGCGAAGACGACGAAAGCGAAGACGACGAAAGCGAAGACGACGATAGCGAAGACGACGATAGCGAAGACGACGATAGCGAAGACGACGAAAGCGAAGACGACGAAAGCGAAGACGACGAAAGCGAAGACGACGATAGCGAAGACGACGATAGCGAAGACGATGAAAGCGAAGACGACGAAAGCGAAGACGACGAAAGCGAAGATGACGATAGCGAAGATGACGATAGCGAAGACGACGAAAGCGAAGACGACGAAAGCGAAGACGACGAAAGCGAAGACGACGAAAGCGAAGACGACGAAAGCGAAGACGACGAAAGCGAAGACGACGAAAGCGAAGACGACGAAAGCGAAGACGACGAAAGCGAAGACGACGAAAGCGAAGACGACGAAAGCGATGGTGAAGGGGGAATAGGAGGCGGAGGTGGAATCGGAGGTGGAGATTGAGACGGAGACGGAGGCGAATGCGGAGACGGAAGTTAAGGCGCAGGCGAATGCGAATGCGGAAGCGGAGTAGTGGTGGAGCCGGAAACGGAAGTTCAAGTGGAATCGGATTCAGTGGCGGAGACTAAGACGAAAACGGAGGCGAAGGCGGAGATGGAGGCAAAAGCGAAGACGAACACGAACACGGAGGCGGAGGCGTCAGCAGCGCACGCCGGCCTAAGCGGATTATCTCGCGAGCGTTCTTGAGGGCGGCGCCCGCGGGCGCGCGGCGTCTTATAAGTGGCGTGTAAGCCGCTTTCGCGCGGAGAAGTGAGCGCGCCGCCACTGCGTTGGAGGACGACGACACTACGACGGCAGCCGCAATGACGACGGCAGGAGCAATGTCTTTGACGGTGTCATCAGCTTGGATGATTCGGTGGCAACATCCATTGTCGTTGTCGATGATCGAGGAGAGACTAAATTTCAAGACCAGAAGATAGCGGATTTTTTATACTACTGTCAGTCCTGAGTCGAAATCAATCACTGACTGGAGGAGAATTTCTCCTCGGAAGAAGCTGCTTTGATTGGTAGTTTGTGAGATTGTCATTTCTGTGATCAGTACCAGGCGACTGCCGGAGCAGTACCCTAGCAAAATGGCCCGTACTATGCGATATTTTTTTCTTCGTCATTATTGTTGCTTCCTCTCCTCTTACACACATACTTAACACGTATATGTACAGCACTACCACATATGTGAAAGAAACCAGCCAGGAAGTTGCAGCTTGTCTTGGCTGGGTGGTGCTTCGCTGGAGAGGTTCTTGGATGGTGGTGGGGGGATCTCGAATGATGACACCACGATCATGACCACCTACCCCCAAATCACCCCACCCCCGACCACCAACACCATCTCCAATATCAAAACCAACAACACAACAATAATAACAACAACAATAGCAACATGTTGATTGCCAAAACACCTAATACGGTATAATGGCAAATGTTCATTATAGTGAAAAAGTCACTACAGTGAAATTGTAGGCAGAACCGTTGAAAGAACAGTACACGACTATAATGGTCAGTCACACCAAACGCGCTCTCAATGACAATATAGAAGATAAGGATGATGTAACAATGCCAAAAACAACGCTGAAAGTTCCTACAGAAATGAACACTTTAATGACAATAACTAGATCAATTTTAACTATAATAACGACAATAACTATAATAACGTAGTACGTAGTACGACAATAACTATGATAACGGCGATAACTACATTATAGAAAGTGAACGTTGCAAGAGGAGACGACTACAATGACAACAGATGCCGCCACAATATCTATGATGACTTTTTAGTTCTAGTGATGCCTTCATGCCGAAAACAAAGTCGAGGTCAACTACAGTAACAGGTATCGCTGTTAACAATTATAATAACAGAAAATGCAGTGTAATTGACGACAACAGCTGCAGTTGCAAAAATACTACTGGTAAGAGAAACTTGATGAAGCTAATGGGAAGGAATGGAGTGAAGAAAAATAATTTATGAACGAAACGTGTTTGCCAATGCGAAATGGAGCGCATGCACAAAGTTTAGATTTAAGTGATACCTAATGCAAAGAAAAAATAAGTGAATATTTTCTTCTCAAGTATACAGGTTGCTCAAATGTACAATGCAATTTCAGGAAATTTCAATAATATCTGCAATTTGTTTGATTGAATACGAAGAAAAATATATTAAAAATAAAGTAATTGCAAGGAATTTTGTTTCTTTTCGAATAAAATTATATTGCATATTTCTTGAGAATATTTTGTAAATATTAATTTATTTTCAGCCCATTCTTTAAGTAAATATTAATTTACTTTCAGCATTTATTTTCTTAGGACTTTTCGCATAACCAAATATCGGTCACGTGATTCCCGCCATGCCATTCCAAATAACGGAGAAATTTTAGTAGTCTGTATATTAAGTTGTCATTACATCATAGAAAACGTCACATAATAGTTAAATAATATGATCACATAATATCCAATAGTCATAATAGTCACATAACATAATCGCATATAGTCACATAAAATAATCAGATCATATACACTCAAATGATAAGTGTATATTAAGTTGTCATTACACCACAGAAAACATTACATAATACTTGAATGAACGTTCACTGCGCACAAAATAAATGAAGACCATCGTGATCTTTTCTGGAAGTGCACTACAAGTGAATAGTTAACTTTAAATATGTGACCTAATTGTGTTTTTATTGCACAGAAAGATCTGTAAAAAAATGTTTCTTCAATTTTCAAAAGTTTCCTGCCTTGGATGGCTTGATTTCTCTGGGTGCCCATATTCATATATCAGTAAAGAAAATAATGAATGATCAATTTTTAGAGTCTTATATTTTAATTACTGCATTTATTTCATTCTTCGCATTTTTATGTACATTCAGTGCACTGTTAAAATCTGATCCAGAAGATCCCCGCAAACTTTTAATGATATCTTCTGCATAACACACATTTTTTATATTAGGTTAACTTCACATATTGCAATGTATATTATATATTTGTTTTTATTTAACCACTTTATATTTCTGATATGTATATATAATCTGTGTATGTGAGTGTGTGTGTGTGTGTTAAATGATAAAAATAACCGAATTACCTGTCAAGAACAAACCTTGATTTACAATTCGCTTTTGACAATTTTTATGATGTATAAAAGTTTTTGATTATTTATTGTCTCTTACGTTTTCGAAATAGTACACTTTGTACACACTTTCGCCATTCCAAATATTTCTAATTAAAAACCACTAACCTGTTGATTTTTGTTTTGAAGCATTCCAAAAAGAAACTGACAATATTGAACGTGACATTGGAAGAGAAATGACAATGAAATAAAAATCAGACAGAAGCAGCTTTCAAAGAATTATATTAACTGAAAGGTCAAAATTAGTCCGCAGAATCTTAAAAGTAAAACTTCTAGAATAATACTTTTTGCTATGACTAACTTTTGAGAAAAATACGTCACACGAACAATACAAGAGATACTTTTTTATGGTTTGTGGAAGATACAGTGGCAAAACTTATCGTTGTGAGCAAGAGCGAGTAAACACGTACCTACAGAATGAAGGATTAAGGAGGAAATGTATGTTCATTAAAAAAAGAGGAAAAACGGGCACCCGTAAAGTAATTGAACATATGTCCTGGCGAGGCGTATAAAAAATGAATGCATAGGATTCCACTGAACCTTCAGTGCATCACTGTGTATCACTATGTAGCTACACTGTGCACGTTTTGTTGAGGTTTCCTTTTGCTTGTAGTGATATTAGTAGAGCTGAGGGTGCGTTCTTGTATTGTTAGAAATACAGAAAATCAAATCTGTAGCTCGTTTATCGATGCAAATAGTTTTTCTGTAACACGGAACGAAAAGTCTAGTTTTTTCAAATGCTGATAATCTCCTGATTTTCTAAATTTTATTGTTGTTATTATTATTATTATTATTATTATTATTATTATTATTATTATTATTATTGTTGTTGTTGTTGTTTTAACTTTCTACTATTTATCGTTAAAATGTTGGGATGTGATTCTGGTACTCAAGAAAACGTGCGCAAATATTCTTCTCCCCTATACGTCATATTCAGTTATTAGTTGTTGTTTTTTTGACCAAATAAATTAAATGGCATCTAAATAGGAAAATTAGTGAGTAAAGAGCAACGAAATGAGGAGAGATGTCAGGAGTGACAGCAGCCCAGCCGGGTGCGCTCCCGAGAGCCTGAGAGCTCGTATGTGGCGGAGTGATACCACGAAATCTGACTCGGGTGCGGCTGCGGTGGCGCGCTCAGCGACGCCAACGCCGACGCCGTCTCTTATCTGGCGCGCGGCGCTGCTCCCCTCCTCGGCGGTCTCGCACGCCCCCGAGAGCTCTGCAAACAACCCTCCGCCCGGCTCATCCCCTCTCCGCCCCACCCCAGCCGCACTCTCGCCCCAGCAACGCGCCAGAGACGCTGGCCATCCCTGGCCCGACACCCTCTTCCACATATTTCAACCTACCTTTTCTTAATTCCCTTGTAGCCGCCTTCCGGCTCTTCCCTTTCTATTCTGCTACCGGGAGCGGTAGCTCAGTGCATCAACTGATGTCACTGCAGCACCTCTGACCGGGAGGTCCTAGGTTCGAGTTCTGACGGCGGCAGGGTTTTCGACACTAGCTTTCCAGCTAGGTCGAATTCAGTCGCTGTCTGGAGGGGAATTCTAGCGGCCGGCTGCTCTGATCGGTAGTTTTCTGTAGTTTCTCCGATCAACACCAGGTGAATGCCGGAGCAGTACCCTACCAAACGGGCCACGGACCACGCGCGATCTGTCCTTCCTCTTCCTTGTCCTATCCTCTCCCCTTACACACACACTGACACTAACATGCACTACACTACCACATATTCCGGGAGACCGGTCGGGAGCTTAGAGCTTGTCCTGGCTGGGGCGGTGCCCCGCTGGTGGGAGAGTCCTGGTTAGGGGGTAACCTGGTTAGGGGGAAGTGCTGCAACACGACGTGGCATGAACTCTACTAATGTCTGAAGAAGTGATGGAAGTAATTGACACCATTAATCCTGAAGGGCTGTTCATAAGACTCGTAAGAATACGAGGGGGTGGACATCTCTTCTGAACAGCAAGGCATCCCAGATATACTTAATATTGTTCATGTCTGGTGATTTTGAAGTGTTTACATTTAGAAGAGAGTTCTTGGAGCCACTTTGTAGCAATCCTGGACGTGTGGTCTGTTGCATTGTCCCTGCTGGAATATGCCCCAAGTCCGTCGATGCACAATGGACATGAACGGGAGCAGGTGATCAGACAGAATACTTACGTACGTGTCACCTGCCAGAGTCGTATCTAGACGCATTAGGGGTCCCATATCACTCCAACTCCACTCCGCCCCATATACTATCACAGAACCTCCACCAGCTTGATCAGTCTCCTGTTGACGTGCAGCAGAGTCCATGGATTCATGACGTTGTCCCATACTCGTACACGTCCATCTCGTACATTCAAGACAATGTGAAACGAGACTCGTCGACCAGGCAACGTGTTTCCAGTCATCAACAGTCCATGTCGGTGTTGACGGGGCCAGGCGAGGGGTAAAGCTTGCAGTCGTGCAGTCATCAAGGTACACACTAGTAGACATTCGGCTCAGAAACCCAGATAATGTTTCATTGAATGGTTCGCACGCTGAGACTTGTTGATGACCTAGCATTGAAATTGCAGCAGTTTGCGGAAGGGTTGCGCTTCTGTCACGTGTAATGATTCCTCAGTTGTCGTCGGTCCCGTACTTAGCACGATCTTTTATGGCCAGCAATGCCGGAGGTTTGGTTTTACAGATACCCGATATTCACGGTACACTCGTGAAATGGTCTACGGGAAAATCCAAATTTCATCGCGACCCTCCGAGATGCCCGAATTACGGCAAAACTATTTTCTTTTTCGCCCAGACAAGATAATACTGACATTTTTCAATAACACCAATCATTCTTACGCTGAGGAAAATTAATAGTTTTTCAATAATTGGCATTCAGAATTTTCTTGTGTCAAGGGAGTAAAGGCGGCAGTGAGCTTGTTTTCAACACGAAATATAAAAACTCGCTATTTTTGCAGCTTCATGGCTGTAACGGTTTTAGGCTCTACGTGTGTATATATATATATATATATATATATATATATATATATATATATATATATATATATATATATATATATATATATATATTGTGACGTTTGGGGCATTGCCAAACCCCACAACGCCCACGCAGCGTCGGCGGAGACGTGGAGAGCGAAGGAGTAATCGAACGTCGGTTACTGATCGGAAAAGGCGCTACCTGTTGAATTGCGGCCTGAAGCGCGGCGGCGGTGCACTTTCCGAATATGGGCAGCGCGGTAGGGTTGTACCGTGACGTCACGGCAACATTTAAACGGCGGAGCAGCGAGGAAAAGAGCCTTCTTGTGTGAGACGCCGAGGTGAGAAGTCGAGTAAGGTAGCGGAATAGTTGAGGGAGAAGCGGTAGTTTTGGAGGTGTAGGGAAGTGGGAAATGAAGTAGCGAGGCTACGTGGTGTAAAGAACATTAAGGAGATTGCAGTAAGAACTGTGAAATTTAGAACGAATCAGAATAGTGGCTGTGGTTGCGGAATGTGAGAGTTTAAAGCATTAGTGAGGCGATACGCTAACTAGCACACGCGGAGAGACTGGCATACGCGTACGTGTCGGGCGGGTGAAGGAAGGCGGACCGTGGATCTGGTGGTCAGCCTGAGGATCGGACTGGCGTGGATCTGGTGGTAGGTGCGAAAAGATCGGGAGCAAAGGAGACCGAGTGGCCTTCGGAGCGGCATTGAAGCGGGCTACGTTGCAGGAACGCGAGTGGCGGCACGGCTGAGTTTCCAATTAGCATAAAACTGAGTGGGAGACAGGAACTAGAAAGGTAGTGTTGGCACCAGAAACAGAATACTAAAATTTGCATGTTCGCCTTAAAATTGAGTAACAGTGAAGTATTTCATAACCTCGTACGCCGGTAGTACATTTCATTCCAGTGTTATTAAAGATAATTAATTTGTGTTCCTCATTTGTATGTAATTGACGAGGAAATCTCGTACGCGAATAGCAGTAAGACTTGTAATAATGTGTGTGGCAAATTAATTCAGGAAGTGTAAAAAAATTAAATTTCATTCACTAGTATTGGCCACAAGAACTCCGTGCACGGATGATTATAAGAAAATAATCGCTAGCTGCGAAGAGTGAAACATAAGCAAATATTTCTTTTGTAAATTTTCTAAGGGTCTGACCATCAGTGGTTTGCATGCGTTCAAGCGCGCAGCAGCAATTGGGTATTTTTTTTGTTCTCTTATTTTGTGAGTGTAAAAGGGTTGATTTGTATTTTAAGAATATATATACTGTTTACCTAATTCTGTGTCTGGTGTGTCTTTCTCATACCCTAAAGATCCGCCCCCTGAGATATTCAAAGCTCCAAAGAGCATTCTTTCCGACGACTGCCACACTAGTAGTGGTGTTAGAATATATAATATATATAATACTATTTCAGTAGTACAGATTAATTTTGCGGTTCTCATACGCAACAAATTTTGAAATGATGTCTCTAAATAAAGCTATTAACGCAGACGTGACTAATTCGTCTTTTGACATTAAAATATGAAGGATCTGTTAAAACAGCTAAATATTCATCCCAAATGCAATCCACAACACTCGGGAAGCATTGTTAAAATCATTGAAGTAAATAATTCTAAAAACAAAGCATTCTAGGGCCTTACAATGTGTTTTCGCACCATAGTGTATAAGTAGGACGAGCGTATTGATATAGCACATTTTGTTGTTCCGCGCTTCTTGATACTAGTCCAATGTGTTCAGAGGCGTGTAGAATCTATGTGAAATTAAACCACTACTTGATATCCTTGGCGATTAAATTGTATGTATAAATTTCTCGGTTCGGTAATAAAGTTAAATAATTCTCCAAAGAGTAGGGTTGTACTTGCCCGATTTTCGCAAGGACAACTTTACGTACCTTTTTTAAGAGTAAAAGCTTAAATATTTTTGCGACTGTCAAGGACGGTTTGCAAAAAGGATAACTGTCAATCAAGGTTGGCTAATTACTCAAATGTGTTCAAGGAATAGCTGTGACTTGTTCAAAGAAAAATTTGTCGATAATTGAATAACCATTTATTCAAAATTAGTTTCAAACATCAATTTTATTGTTTGTTAGTGTTATTTTATATTCTGTGGGCACATTGTTACTTTTACATTGTTATTTTACATTCTGTAAGTAAATATTTTTAACAACTTTCCTCTTAACCCTTTAACTCCAGTGTTTCTTTGAAGCAACATGGTTTTTGATTGTTCTTAGCGCGCACTCGATGCATTATATTGAATTATCAACTGAATCCATTCTCAAGCTAGGGCCACATAGTTAATATATTCTCCGTTAGAATGCATTATTTTAATGCATAGTCAACCAGCCAATAATGTCAATGATGACTTTATGCCATAACTATTGTTTTTCTAGTTAGTGAATGAAAAATGCACACATATTACACAAATTACACAAATGTAATAGCATGTAAATGGAAAGAAACGTCTATTGTATAGTCAAGAAATAATCTTTGTTCATGTATTATAATATACTGCCCCAAACTATATACGTCTCTATAACTCAGGAATAAAGGCATGTTCTCTCTAAGCGTAAGGTGGGTGCAATCCTCGGTGAGGATAAATTTTACATTTGTTACTAACCATTTTAAGTAATATTCTTATATTTTGTTACTCATTTTTAAGTGTATTAATGTTTATAATATATTTTTAATAAGGTAATGGAAATAATATGATAAAGATATTTTTTTGGAACATTGTTTAGAATTAATATTGCACATTTGATTATAAAATATTACTTATCCATGACTTTTTTTGCTATTTTGTTTTTCAACGATGAAAATGTCACTGATGGTCTGAGCGAGGAAGAAAACATTGCTAAAAAAGTGAAACTAGTGGTGCTAAAGCAGCGCGTATTTTCTCGCCCGTACTTTCACGCTAAATTAGGCAAAAAGTACTCAAATTTTCGAAAAAATATACATGAACTTATTTCAAAATCTATCTTTAAGCAGCTTAGATTTCATTAACGGAAAATATCTTCATAATTATAGTTGTACGAAAATACCGAAAAAATGTTTGTTTTTGGCAATTTTCGAGAAATCGAGTTCTCAACGAACCTGGGGTCTACACCATTTTCTTAAACGTTCTGTATTTGTGCTTCACTAAAAATAAAAAATTGTTTTCGTGATATTAACACTAATTGAAAGTTCAATTGTATATTTTTATCAAGTTATTTTTAAATAAATTACAAATTTTCCATTTTTTATGCATTTGCTTGCAATCACCTACCAACAACCCTTCAAACCCCAATGTTGCCTGAGAGCAACATATAGAATTTTCTAAAATTTGAGGACATATTTGAAAAATGGTGTATATGCTTGAAACTACTCAATTATAACTCAAAATTAAGTTTAAAAAATTCTTCATAATGTAACAATAATTTGGGCTTGAAAGGGTTAATATGGGGTGACGGTACCCCCCCTTATTTTTTGAAGAGTCGACATATTTTGCTCTATAACCTGCGGCTTTGGATGTCCACCTCAGTAGTGGGGAGGGGGGGACCTGAAGACTGTCCCAGACAACGTCGTACCGGCCACAGTCTTCCGCCGTGGTGGGTGTTGATTAAAAAAGGAAAAGAAAATTCCTCCATTTTAAGAAGTTTACAATATATGGAAGAAAACAAACAAGCACAGGTCTCGGGTTTTGCCATAAGTTTACTTAGGTTTTCTTGGAATCATACCAAAACTGGTTGCTCATTGAGCACATGACAGAAAAATAAACTGTTTACAGAACCAAGAAGCAAAAAAACGTATAAACTTTGTAAATCCCAATCATTTACTACAACACACAATGAAACCAAATTTCCAAACAATGAATTAAGAGTTTACAATTTAGTAAGGCACTAGTTAAGTGAAACCTCATGTAAAAGGAAATGAGTAAATTTATAAATTATTCCACTTAGGAAACTTTTCACATTTCACATTCCCATTTCCAAACAACACACTTTTCACATTCACATTTCCAAACAATACATTTAAATTTTCAATTCAATTAGATCAATCATTCATCTAGGGGTCAGGAAAACATAATGTAAAAAGAAATGAGTAAATTCATAAATCAATCCACATAGGAAACTTTCACATTTTAAAACAATAATGATATTTAAATTTACAATTCATTTAGATCAATAATTTTTGTAGGGGCCAGTGAAACCTCATAAAAATAAATGAGTAAATTCATAAATTATTCCACATAGGAAACATTCACATTTCCAAAAAATTATGATAATTAAATTTACAATTCAATTAGAGTAATCATCATTCATGTAGTGGCCAGTGAATCCTTAAGTAAAAGAAATGAGTAAATTCATAAATCATTTCACATTGGAAGTTTTCACATTTCCAGACAACAATAATATTTAAATTAACAATTCAATTAGATCAAATATGGTCCATATGATGATTAGTAAAACCTCGGGTAGAGTTATGTCCCAGTTTACAGATCAAGTAACGTAGGAGGTTTTGAAATTTCAGTTTCCTAACAATAAGGTTAAATTGATCAATGTACGTCCACTGATTTATCCACACATCGGTTACAAACGTTTTCCTTTCATTTATTTGAACATCAGGGCGGCGAGGTACCTAGTCTAACCTGACAATCTTACATACAGAGCCGTCGTGCTGTGCTTCACGTCTCGTTATTGGTAACACCAACCTGTAGTGAGGACAATTCCTTTGCCTTTGAGCGCGGAACCTTCCACTGCCCCACTGTCACCTCGACGCTCCTTCAACTGACTGAACTGCCCCTTTCCTTACTCGCGGAGCAGCTTACCGCGTCACGCCATCCCAACCAATGGCGGTGCTACCCATATACCACGGGCCGGTGCCGGTATCCAGAGACCAAGATATCCGACGCGTCGGCTAGCGGGGTTTCCTCCAAACCAGGATTCTCCCATCAGCGGGGCACCGCTCCAACCGGGACAAGCACGCGACCGGTCTCCCCGACTTGTGTGGTAGTGTAGTGCATGTTAGTGTGTGTGTGCAGGGGAGGGTGAGGGTAGGACAAGGAAGAGGAAGGAAAGATCGTGCACGGTGCATGGTCCGTTTGTTACGGTAACTGCTCCGGCTCTCGCCTGGTGTTGATCGGAGAAACCACGGAAAACTACCGATCAGAGCAGCCGGCTGATAGAATTCTCCTCCAGACAGCGAATGAATTCGACCTAGCTGAAAAGCTAGTGTCGAAAATACTGCCGCCGTCAAGATTCGAACCTAGGACCTCCCGGTCAGAGGCGCTGCAGTGAGCCATTGAGCTACCACTCTCGGTCAATACTTTAACAATTATATATTAGTAACTACAATGCAATCATTTTAATGAGTGAGTTTATTTAGTAGAATTTTCTTGTTACGAAGTAAAAGGTGCAGCCACTCTGTGCGAGTGAGAATCTAATGAAAGTGATACACAATTATTTTTCATCCCCACAGATGTTCTAGCAGAAACACCGCTATGGCGAGCCCTAACCCCACAACAAAGAGAATAAATGGCCCTGCCAGCTGACTCATAGTTAGTTTTTCTTGTACCTCCCTCTCTTCGATCTGCGAGCTCATCTCGTCCAACAATCGATTGTATCTCTGCACGTCACTCCAGTGATCGTACAGACCCCCTTGCAGAACGCGGAGAAGTAGCGTGTTAAAAATGTTGGCAAACCAGTGGTTTTTAGAAACTGGGTATGCCAACAAATTCGATGTACTTAGGCGCTCTTGTACTTTGTGTAACATTACACGTCCCCTCTCCTTGTATTTCCAAAAGCGAGAGATAAGAAAATATAAATGCTCCTCGAGACATGTTGCAGCTTTTCCCGTTTGAATAATGTCTTTAATGGCGTCATCTCTTTCTTCTATCGTATTTATAAATGTAATATTTTTTACTGTTTTGTGTAGATCTGTCCTATTTTCAAGCAAATCTTTGTAATTTGAGACTACGTATAAGCGTTCAGTTGCTTGTGTAGCTTCTTCAAGAGTATTAAGATCTCTATAGTACTGAGGGACTGTTAAAAACCCAAGCAGAAGTCCTGTGTAAGCATTACCTCCTACGATACTTAACAGAATGCCACAGAGAACAATGATACGTTGTGGAGCACATTGTAGTGACCTTGACAACCCTCCTGTTAATATAATCTCCTGGATGTCGATGGCAGCAGAAACAACGCCAGATATGTGAAAACGAACTGTTCGAACCATCATCCAAGCCAGCACCAGTATAAATATCGTGGCACCCAGTGCGTACCAGCATGCCGTTTCGAAGGGCAGAAACAACACCAGTCCAAAAGGTATGCGATCAGCTCTGCGCACCACCAGATAGTCATCGCACTAGAAACATGAAAAAAGTCTGTGAATCCTATAGTTAACAGAGAATTTACAAGCAACATATATTCAATTGCCAGAATGTTGTATGTATGGCACGTGTCCGATATCAATTACATTCAAATTTTCAAAAATTGCAAACGATTTAATTTCATGCACCCATTATTAATTATAAACTTTTTTAGTTTTATGTAAAAGTAGAACTGGAAAACTTGAGCTTGATAGAAATAGCCACTGCGCAATTGGTTAAAGACTATGCAAAACTAATATTCGATGATGTTATTAGGATCTAGAACTCAAAATACCGCACCTTACATAAAATTCTAAAAAATACTAACTTGCTAACCTGTCAACCCTACTTGAAGTTTTCTGTACACTTGGCACAAATTTTGATGTTAGCCCAGTTGAGAATCACCACCCTTAAGACAGTTCTCTTAAGATGTAATGATAAACAGTACAAAATTACAGAAATGGAGAGATACCAGCTATGTAACTTAGAACAGCATGAAACATTAGAACACTTAATCAAGCTATGATCCCAGTACGATAATCTGAGAAATACATTTATAAAAGATAATAATATTATATTGATTATTAATTCTGAAAGTTCATAATAAGTGCAATCTTTTTTCTATTTTATAAATTCTATCCTTAAGTTACAGTCCTTTGTTCTTTTATAATAGTATTTTCTTCAGAATAACATAGTTTGCGTAGATTGATTCGACTTGTTACCACATAAGAAGACTGTTGTGAATTATCGGGGATTGAGACAAATATGAACATTATATAACTTTCTGTAAATTATTTTCAATCTTCTAACCCAGCATTGTTGATGTAACTCTAGAAAGTGTATTTTTTCCAATTCTACCAACCAGAAATAATTGTTAGAATTACTCTGTGTATGGCCTATATGTGTGAGTGTGTTGGAAACACTTTTGCGGGTGTAACTAGTTTTTTCTTTAAGCATTTTTTAACAATAGAACACAAGTCATAATATTCATTGTCAGAATGCTATTTTCAGTTTCATGCAAAAATATATACAGTCCTTCTGGCAGGAGCTAAATTGCTGGGTATTTTCTATTTTACTTGTAGTAGGCTCACAGCGTTTCCGGTTTGAATTTTGACTTTTGTATTAGCCTGAGAGGGGCAGAAAGGTCTCAGTAACATTTATCCATCGCTTAAAGGCGTTCGTGGTGAAGCAAATATGTGATCTAAATAGAGCTGGAAGGTTTGGAGGATTTTAAACTATTTTTGACGTAAATAAATAAATAAATACATAAATCAATAAATAAATAAATAAATACATAAATAAATACATAAATAAATAAATAAATACATAAATAAATAAATAAATAAATACATAAATAAATACATAAATAAATTTAATTTTTCCGGGCATTTAGCTTAGACTCCTTTACGCCGCAAGAACAATACGGCCATCGGGAATTTTGAATATCCACGTTTGTCAATTAGGATCAACCCTCGGCTCTCGTGAGCAAGAGGCGCAAGCGATCGGTAAGTTAACCACTCACAAACATTAAAATGCACCGTACCTGTGCAATCACAACAGAAAATTCTCTTGATTTGATCCATCCTGCGTTCCCACAGGAATTGATGGCAACAGGATGTAATGAAACATCCTCATATCGGCTCACACCAGAAGGTCTGGGATTTTTCTTTTCAATCCCTATCCAGAGTGTTCCCAATTTGCGTAGCTCACGCAGTATCTCAATTTGAGGTCCATCGAAACGTTTTTTCCCCTCCTTATCAATCCATGCGTTCTCCTCCGTTGGATATAAGGCTGCTCTGCAACCTTTCATGTCCAAAGGTAGTGGTAAAATTCCATACTTCATACCAATTTTCTTGGAGCAAAATTCGGACAAGAGTAGGCGTTGAAAATTGAATTCATTCGAAAAGGGGTTATACGTTTGTCTTATGTACACCTTAGAGTCTCTCAAAACATAAAGATGTATTACACGAATTGCACCCATTTGTAGAAAAAATTCATTGCTCATTTCAAGTACTGTATTGCTAGTCAAATATGGATCATAAATGTACATTATTATAAAAATTCCAAGGGATGCAGTCGTCTGTTGTTTCGATATTAAATACGCTAGAGTCTTTGGGTCGATAGATTCTCTTGCCTTCAGGGTCACAACGTGCACGAATCCTCGCAAATTCCTGAGTTCGCGCGGAGGGTTGAGCAGCAACGCCAGATTGCTGTTGTGTACAGCTTTTGTAATACTCCGTGGACGCGCCATATCCGCCAAATTGTGAAAAGTTACCTAGGAAAAACAGAAATCATTAGATAAGAGATATAGATATTTAAAATTACATTAACACCAATAATAACTGTGTATTTTAAAGATCATTGTATTTCCATTTTTACATTGTCAAATTCGTATAAACATAGTTAAGCTGTTGAATATCAATGTCGAGAATTTAACAATATTAAACATTTCCCATTGTATAGAAAAATATTTTTTATGTCTGCTCAACCATTTGTGAACTAGCTCCAAAGCCATTCACAGGTTTTTTCCAAAAAAAGTATTCCCTCATCGCTATAGGTTCGACTTGTTGCCCCAGGAATTTGAAACGAACTATTTAATTTTGGGGAGACTTCACTCGAATCCTCTGGAACATTATCAAAATTTTCGCAAAAATGGCTTCAAATTATTTCTTTAATATGTTTGCTAGTATGTTTCTCCCATCGGTGCAGAAATTGAAACAAAAACTATTCAGCTTTCGGATTTTTTAGGGTGTCTGTAATTTCTTAAAATACCATGAGCTCTGAAAAATACAAAACAAAGATTTTCAATTTTTACAAAAAATGCAATCTATTTTCTTATGTTATTTCGCATATTTTCACCACGCTCGTACCAACTGAATCCTCATTCACAGCGTCGATGCTTACAACACAGCTGACGTCAGGAGACAGCCCGGCTCCAAGCAAGAGGTCACCCGACAGTTAGTATTTGCTTTTCACTTGTTACGAAGTGAAACAACAATTCTTTTGATATTCGAAAGTAAAAATCATACCTAATTTGTGTATAAAAGCTAAGTAATGTGATTAGTTGTAAATTCAGTATCAAAAAATTCCAGAATTTAGTGGAAAGATGTTTAGATAATTGTAAACCGTTCAAATGACAAAGAAAATTAGGCAACAAATATGTATTAATTGTCAATACTGAAAGGTATTATTTGCATATGTAACAATATGCAACATATGTGATTTTTCAATTTTCATGATTTTAGTGTAAATAGGTTCGGGTATTAGATTCAAAAAATACCATAGACGAAAATATTTTAAATTATAAGTCTTTGTATTTTCCTTTCCTATTATAAAAAATTAAATGGTTATCTTGGTTTCGCATTAATAGCTTATTCCAGTCGTTTTCCTATAGTATAATTATTAATTCGTACGCGAATCAGCATTGGGCGAACGTGGATAATTGACCCACGATAGAGAAGTTCTATCCCGTGTCCGTGTTTGCATTCAAAAAACAAGACAGCGTGAGCAATAAAAACAGAAATATATTTAGAAGTAAAAACCACAGATGGTTTTACTAGTAGTTCAAAGTGGATCAAATTGAAATTTGAAATTAGGTCTTAATATAGTTTTATATGATATGACCCATTTATTTATTTGTAAAATTTTTGCCTGTTAACCAAGCCGTGCTTTGCCGGGCTGAGCGAGGACTTGGGAGCTCGAGAATCAAGAAAAAGTGCGAGCATAGTACGAAAGGGTGCCGACTTGACAAGCGGAACGAAAAAAGTTCTTTTGCAGCCGCCGTGGTCAGATGAACTTTCTTCCGGAGAGCAGGCGCCGTGGTCAGGTGTATGAAAAATGTTTTAAGTTTTTCGATAGGTATGTTTTACCGTTTAACAATGCAAGGGATGACATAAACGCGTTATGTAAATCAGTGTAAGATAAAATAATTCATGATTAAATCGTTAGAATGCGTTTATGTCGTGAAAAAATGTATGTTACAGCAGAGTTACACTATGCAATAAAGGGTTAAGTATTCTAAATTTTCCTCAATGCGTCGTAGTGAAAAAGTTAGAAAGTGGTAGATGCAGAGGCATAAGTGAAACAATACTGCGACGTATTATCGACAATACTGCGAAGCAAATTATATTTTATTTCAAATATAGCCGAGTAATGGTATCTAAAACACTGATTAATTACAAAATTTATTAGAACGATGTATTGCAAATTCTATGAAATCTCACATAAAATTACGTGTATTACGTCTTAAAAAATATACTCAACTACATGCGAGTAGCTTTTCGATTTGGAAAGTTATTGTGCTCTTTATTTTGATATACTCTATTATATACTTTGGATTACGATTATTAAATAAAGCAGTTTGACAGAATTGTTTAAAAATTTGGAGTCTCAATTCTGGAAACGTCATTCCATGTCAACCACAGATGAACATCTTCCACATATTTCTTAAATGTGTTCTACGCAAATCCACTCGACATAGTTTTCGCAATGCTGTCCAGTGCACTTGTTTCGTTGAAGACTACAGAGATAACTACGTCCTACGTTGCCCTTTGGTGACCCCTTTGTCCCTTTTTGGATTCCCAGCAGAAGTCTCCCGCGTGTTCGTATTGCTGTCGGCACAGTTTTTCTCTCGATTTACCTTTTCGTTCAATGTTTCATGAGAGACAAATCGAGATCCTTTCGAAATCCCCTCCTAGCCAACCTTTCTCAACTGTTGTTCTTTGCATTAACATTCACAATATTGATTGCAGCGATATTCATGATGTAAGCGCAAATCAGAAACTGAACCGGGAGTGGTCGCGTTGATTACTATTGTAATCCAAGCTATTTCCGGCGATTGTCGCTCTTGCAGTAGTTATCACTCGTGTCATATTGCGCTAGAATTCAATAGCTGGAGCCGTCTACAAAAGATACTGAAAACTCCATGCCAAAAGTTTGTCAACTCTCGCTGTAAACAGTGAATTAATAAGGCTGGATTACAATAGTAATCCACGCGACCACTCAAGGGTTGTGTTAATAGTGAATTATATATCCTTACCATTTGTTATGAAAACTAAAAAAATTAGAATGAAAATGAAAATAAAAACAGAATTGAATGACAATGAAATCTAAAATCATTTAGTTAATCAATATAATAATGATACAAGAAATTTGAAATTTTGGGAAGCCAATAATTGATACATTTATTACGTAAATTAATACACAATATTCTTTGAGTAGAACGTCATGCAAATGTTCATTCGAAACAAATTCACTCCTTTTTCAGTTCTTACCAGTTATATTCTTATGGGTTTGCAATAACATTTACATTTTTAGAGTTCGTTGTAAAATTTGGATCAATATTTTTAAAATTAAGTTTAGTAGGGGAACTTTTCATTTTGTAATTAAATCATAGAAACGCTTTACCAATAAACTTTAGAACGTAATCACCTGCCGTGGTCCAGGGGCATCGACACACGCGAGGATGCTTTCCAGGGCGTCTGTGTGGAACGAGGCGATATCATTTACTGTCACTATATCCGATAAGAAGCTCTGGCGATTTGCCGCATGCAGTTGACAATGCGTGAATATCATCAAAAGAAATGCGCTCAGAGATCTAGAATACAACCTGAAATGTGGAAAACTTGTGTTAATAAAACTTACACAGCAAAATAAATTCATTCTGTGATTGGCAGTTCTTATTTCGCCAAGACAATGTAGCCTGGCTTTCCGTCATTACCATCGCCCTCCCAATAGAGTAGCGCGTTTTACGTATTGCAAATGTGGCACGTGGTACAGGCGCCCACAAGGGGCTCTATCAGCATTCTATGAGGAAATATGTAAAATGGTATTATTTTTTTAATTATTGAAATAAACTTAATATAAAAATAAGTCATGGAAATACGCAAACTACCAAAACTTTTGTTCATTTAGTGTTTCACAGACCTGAACAGATACTCCCAATATTCACAAATATTTTGCTGAAAATAAGATCGACACCAAAATTGTTACCGTCCTTTGATACATACGAGAAGAGTATTGAAAGAAAAGAGTTCGTCACGTTTTTTAATTTTTTTTAAAGATGCCTTTATTTCATTTATTATATAAAACTACGAAATTTCCCAAAAATTACTCATATTTTTGAAAAAATGAACCTGACATTAGTTCAAGATCTGTCTTTGAAGACTGGGTTTGTTTACAAAAAATTCTATCTTCAGTATTGTAGTTGTAGATAGACGCCGAAAAAATTAAACTTGTGCAATTTTTCAACGAAGAGGGATTGCAACGAAAATGAAACCCTCCCCATTCTATTAACATCCAGTCGTCGCGTCGGATTACTATTGTAATCCAGTCTCATTGATTCTCTTTTTACAGTAAGAGTTGGCAAACTTTTGACGTGTGTAGATATATCCATCTGATAATTTATTGCAAAATAAGACTAGAGTGACAGTTACCGCGCATTTAAAAAGCCGCGAATATAGCTTTGACTGCAATAGAAGTTCACGTGACCACTCGCGCTAGTTTCTGACCAAGGAAGTCGACCGTAACTATGTGGGTTTCGTGCGTTGTTTGCGAGCTGGTGGTTCTGGATTTCGATAGTGAAAGTTGTTTGTATTGACGGGTCCCATTCAATAATACCAAAACCGACTCCCCACCACTACCCTCCGGGAGAGAGGTGGGATAAAATTAAAATGTTAAATGGGGAACCCTCACTTTTTATTGCAGATTATAATTCTCCGGTGGTTAAGTGCTCTTGTATCTTTACATGTATTGTTTCAATCCATGAAGTGTCAGTTTTCTAGATGTTGATTGTGTGTCTTCTGAGCATCTTAGGCACGCCAGCCAAAAGAAAGTTTTCAGAGGAAAGGTTTCATTCTACTTCATCTGCAAAATTTGCATCATATATCCGCTGGTAACTAATTCTGACATTCTCTAGGTATTCATTGGTAGTCTGTAACACGTTCCCTAAAACGTTTCTTGTACGGAGTTAAGAAAGTGACGGGCAAAAGGCGATGTTTCTTGCACAAGTGCGGTTCTTCACCGGAAGTGCTAATTTATTCTAATTACAGAACTACACAGAATGTCCTATTTAAAACTGGTTTTGGGAATATCTCGCAAAGTAGCATCGGATAAAGAAAAGTGGGTAATGAAAGTCCTTCATATCGACGGGGTCCATCCAATAATACCAAACGCGACTCCTCGGCCCTTCGACTCGAAAAAAAAATACATGGTCAGTAATGTGCCAGAAGATCCTCAATAATACCAACCGTCACAGTGTGCCTTCTTCCAAGGGACAAATCCTCTTTCTCTCTCCAAGATGGACAAATAAGAAGCGCCGACAGCAGCGCTACTCTGGCCGTTTGATTAACTATAGATATTTATTCAAATCAGTACAGCGTGTTCAGTTGTCATTTTACAATCGTAATTCGAACTTGTAAAATTATTACATAACAGACTTAAAATGTTGACAATTGCAGGAAGAATTGATATCGTTGCTTTGTTATTCGATTCATGCTAAAAGTAGTTGTCTTTTATTGATAACCACACTGTGACAAATGTTATCACTGAGTACCTTTTTTGCACACTATTGAACACGTATTTTCTTTCGATTTAAAGTGTAATTCTCGAGATAAATTCGTTGTTAACGTTTTTTACTTATTTTGATTTTTGTCCATATCAACTCCATTT